>JMFS01039032.1:0-18714 GCA_000699545.1 Podiceps cristatus | reverse complement strand
CTGTCCTGGCTGAAACCAGGACACTGGCACTAGAAGACATTGCTCAGCTGTTAGATGGCTCATTAATGTGTTCATATTTTTAATTGAAAGGGCTGGGTTTTTTAACTGTTTTTGTTTAAAATGAGACAGTTTGAGTTGTTTTAAAAAATATTTCCATCATTCTTAGGGTAGAAGGACATTTAGTCAATTTTTATTTCTTATTATCTCATACCTCACCTGTATTGAAATCCATCTGCATATCTTAAAGTTTTTCAAAAAGGAAGTATTGTTTTCTCTGCTTTACAGTTAGGGGAGCCAATAAAACCCCCACTTCAACCCCATCATGTTGTGCTGCAAGCTTATAGATCTTAATTTATACTTTTTCTCACATCTCTTCTTTGCTTTTTCATGCCTCCCCCTGACACAAACACTGTGAGAAATAATCTTGCTTGTATGAGACTTTATTACATGCTTTGAGAATGAGTGAAATAGTTAATAATGCTAAACTGTAAAATCTTTCTCAGTTTCTACATCATATGAAAAAAACGGGATATTTCACAGCTCAGAATTATGGCATCTGGCCCGTTACTTCCTCAGGCAAATGTCTCTCTAGGTAACACTTTATCACTTGAATTTTGAAGGCTTCCCTTGCAAGCAAAGCATCCTTTGGGTTTGCTTTCATTTTTGTAGTAAAAGATAAAGCTGTGAAGAACATCAAAGTTGCCTTTGGAATCTTCTATACTACTGGTCATGTCCCATGAGGGAACATACTCTTGGAAACACATTTTGGAAACATGGATTTAAGTGAAAATACTATTTTTAACCAACAATATGCATATTTTTTCTACAAAGATTATTCAGTTATATATATCATAATGATGATGATAATAATTTACTCAGGAACTAGATGGGAAAAAAGAATCTCTTAGAAGTTTGGGTGGCACTGTAAGACCCGTGTAACCACATTTTTCAAGCTTGTTACTAACTTCCCCTTCAAATACAATTCCACAACGCTTTTCTTGGCCGTATGAACCAGAGAGTGATGACTGATGTTAGGTATGAGAATTACTGCAATCGGACTGTTTTTTAACAATGTCAAAATTAAGAAAGAGAACGTTTCTACTTATTTGGATTAAGAGGTTTTTTGGATCTGTTTTCTTAATCTGATGACAAATGGGGCTAAGCCTATCCAATCACAATATTTAATTTAGTGTTCAGTTTTAGGTTGATATTACAACAGAGTAGCATTCAGGGATCTCTTAGTCTACTCATAAAAAATACATTTATCTTCACATATTTAAATGTAAATGTTAATATTCAGGTTCAAAGGTTTGGTCCTTAAAAAACGTATAGAAAGGGGTTTTTTTGAATTTTAATTTGAAATACAAGATCTAGTGGATTGACCATCAGCTGTCTTGTTAAGCAGTATAATACTTCCTTTGTTGTATTGCAGTATCTAGGAGGTACCAAGGAATACAAATCAGTAAATCAGTTTATAGAGCAGAAAGGAGTGATCACTTCCTTTCTTCAAGCATCCATAATGGAATTGTATTTCTCAGTTTGAGAGGAAGATCAGTATTTATGTGTTATTCCAAATGCAAACACTATACTTTACCCTGAAAAGATTTAAACTTTTTCCTATTATTTTGGTGCAATCTTGATCAGGCTCTCATTTGTCTCTCATTGCCATAGAGAAGGTAGCTAAGTAAGGTGGGTGGAACTCTAGCAACATAAATCTTAATGGGTACGAGTGCCTCAGGAAACACCAGGAAGATTTCGATAGTCATTATGATTAATTTTATCTTAATATTTTGTGCTAACAGGCTGTATTCTGAGCTGCTGAAAGGTAGGAATGTGTTTTGATTTTTAGTCTATGAAATGGAATAGCATTTATTTTGACATTAATACCTTGTTTCTTTTAGTAGGAAAAAGAAATGGACAGCACAAAAATATGTTCTCTTCACAGTTTCACTAGAATGAACCCTCATGTACATCATCTGTTTTTTATTGCTATGGCAATTTTTGTAAAAATACAGGCAGATAAACATATCTAAAAAGGAAAAGAATGAAAAAAAAAGATAGAATAATAATATAAATTCTTCTTTACCTGTCAGACAAGTTTTTACATTCTCCATCTAGCTCCTCTTCATTTTAGGTATCCCTCTAGGCAGTAAGTCTGACAGATACTGACAGTCTGGAAAAGTCCAGGTAGTACTTTGAATCTACTGATGTACATTTTTTCAGCAGAAATTCTAGGCAATTATGAAAGCTGTTCATAACATTTTATGTATAGTTCATTAAAACAAATTCCTGTAGAATTAATTTAAATATATCCTGTGGGACAAATTCACTGCTGGACTAAGTCAATGCAGCCTCTTCTTGCAAATCATCTTCTAGTGCAAGGGCGTCAAACCCATTTTAGGTGTGTGCCAATGGCTGTCATAAAATTTGACTCCTTAAGTCTAGATCCAAAATATCTGAACTTGTAGTTTCAAGAAATAAAGTTCAAAGGATAATTTTCATAAATATGTGTTCTTGAAATATATTCCTCTGATCTCTTTGTCAAGATGTAATGCTCACAATCTTGTTTATGGGTAAAGAGAAAACACATCGTTTATTTAAAGCCAGGAATCTATCGATGGTATAATTGAAATCTTAGCAGTCTCACCGACATTAATCTGGATCTAATTATTGCAGAAAAAGAAATAAAACTTTTACGCAGAAAAAGTTTCAGTACTAATAACAGAGTTAGAATTGTTACATGTGCACTTCTTAGTTTCTGCTTCTTTGGCTGGTGGTGTGCTCACTCTTCACCTGTGTTTCCAGATCCTAAGGTTGGTCATTTCATTCCCATGGTGGTAGGGCTGTTATGGTGAGTTGTCAGCCTCTGTCATCGTTCACTGAAGATAATATGATGCTGGTATTGATAGTTTCTTCCTTCTTTCTTTAAAATCCACTCAGGGTCTTTTTTACATGTCTGCTGACTTGCTTCCACACCTCTGTCATCTTTGGTCTACAGCTTCATGTTACACCAAGTTTTACTTTATATGATGGCTTTTACTTCTGTTTAGCCTAAAACCAGTTTCAGCCAGCTCTGAGTTTAAGTTTCATTAACTGACACATGTTGAGTTGTTGATAGCTGTGAGGTCTCCAGTTCCGGGGCCTGTGCCCCATCCCTTGTCATCCCCGGGCTGTGCTCCTCTAAGCTGCATCCTCTGTCCCCACTTCTCAAGGCCTGTGCTGTCACACCAGGCCTGTTTTTCCATGTGGAGTTGTACAACCATGGTAGTACCATACAAAGATAAACAAATTAGCCATAGCCACCTGGTCAGTTAGAAAAATTGCCGTTACGCCTAAAGCAAGTGACCAAGCTAGGTGAAAAAAAAGTTAAATGAGCCTGACAAGCCTTAGTCCTGAGGCCTTGCACATTCAATGCCTGTGGCCTGTTGCTAGCAGTAGCAATACCATGTAACAGGTCTACAGGGTAACAAAGAGGATATAAAAATGCCTGCAATTTGAAAAGATCATACTAGAGAATAGAAAGAAACTATGCAAGCAAAGGAAGATGACATGAAATTCCTTTAGAGAGTTTAATATGTCCCTCAGAATTACCCAGTGGCCTTTAACATTTGATGAATATATCACATCCTTTGCCATAATGAAAGAATAAAAACATGAGAGGCATTTGTGATAGCAAAAGAACTGAAATAGATTTTAAATAGCCATTGAACAGATTTGATACATCCATAAGTATTTCATAATTATCCTTTCTTTGTCAAGGATTTGAGAGCACCTCTGCCATTGTCTTGTCCATGTTGAGAGATAGTCTTACCAAATTAATTTCAGAGATACTTCTTTTCCAGGTAAAGTCAACATTTGAAAAATGATTTAGAGAGAAAAAAATCTATTATTTAAGAACATTTTGGTCATCAAATTTCAAATATTTTTTTCTTAAAAAACTGTGGCAAGCTTTCTACATTGTCCTTTAATGTGAATTTTCTAAGCCCTGAGGGGAAAAAAATACTCTAGGATAAGGGTGTTCTTTAAAGTCTGGCTTCTCCCTATACAGTTGAAAAAGATACCTATCAGTGCCTTTTGCCACAGTGGTTTTCTTTGATATGATAATTTGGTCATTAGACTTGTATCAGAAAACATTTACTGTGGGGAGAAAAAAAAAAATAAACAAAAAAAAAAAAACAGGGAAGAAACATTTTCATCACAAATGCATGCACAGGACTGAATCTATTTGAACATGTTGAGATGTAAGGCCTGGATGTGAATGATACAGTTTCTCTCAGTAGCACTGTTGTCAGAGGCGTACTATTTGCACATTTGGAAATTGTTGTGGTTGAGCTCACAAACTGAATATACTGAAGACAATAAAGTGAAGTGAACACTGAATATGAAATGCTGTGTATCTGTGAAATTAAGGGAAGGAGGGGAAACAGATCTCTGTCCACTAGTGGGTGATCCTCTCTGAGGTAGGGTGTCTTATTTCCTATTTTTCTTTGAGGGCCAATTAATATGTAGCTATTCAATGTAAAATGAAGTGATTTCTAAAAAAAATGATTTTGAAGTCTTCCCAAAATACTTGTATCTTAATGGACAGGGCACTATAATGGAGGAGACAGATCCAGATCCTCTAAAACAGAGGGTAATTGAACCTGTCTCTTTAGACAAGCAGTGTTAACCACTGAGATGCAAAAGAATCAATGAAAGGATATGAGGGGATAAGGAAGGAAATTATTTATGGCCCCTCCTCTTTTGGACTAAATATATGTCCATGAATTTTGAATGTTACTTAACTGGAATCTTAACATGTCTCTACATGTGCCTTGAGGGGATAAAAATAGCTCAGAGGTACATTATGGCTTCCCCTCCTCGAGACTGACTTTTTTCAGTCTTCCCACGAGAACACATCCATCAGTTCCTTTCTGAATAAACTGAGTCCCACTCCTACCTGGGTATGTTTCTCTGTGCCTCTTATCGTGAACCTAAATGAATAAATTGAGTTTCATTACAAACATGAATTACTAGTGATAGATTCTAAAATACGTACTCAAAATGTGTTCTTTGTTGCTTATAGTCTGATAAATCCAACTTCACAGTTCAGCTCAGAATATCATACATAAGCATCTATGATCTTCAGTCTGTTTGCACCACGGAACGCCAACATACCAGTTATGATAATTAATGGAAAAAGTCAATACATTCATGAAAAGTAATATCCTTTTTTGAAAAACTTTTTATAATAGTGCTGACAACTGATTTTGTGAAAACATTTTTTTTCTTTCAGCAGAATCAAAACCAGGAATTAAAGAATAACATTTCAAGCATACATGGACTACTGACTTTTAATTACCAGGGCTGTGATCTTTACAAATGCCTACATGTGTGGTGTGGGGGTTTTTTGGGTTTGTTTTTGTTTGTTTGTTTGTTTGTTTTTGTTTTGTTTTGTTTTGTTTTTAAGGAGTATGTATTACAATGTGTGTTCTAGTGATACATAGTGAATTCTGTTTTCAATATGAATTGTATTAAATATATAATGGATTCCCAGAGAGGTAGTCACTGGATTACAAATTTAATCACAGGTTTTGTCTTCTATGGTAATGAAAGAAGGTATTTAACTGTTTCTAATCCGTTACAATGTAGTTTGTTTTAACTATGCAGAACCTGTTCCAAGTACTCCTGCCTATATAAGTTAACTTTTGAATTGGTTTCATCAGTTAGTTTCACTGATGCTGTAGCTGTGCCAGGTTTTAAAATTAAAAGCATAGTATTTTGCTACAGCAAACAGGGTGGTGTTTATATATATATATATATATACACACACATATATATGTATAATACATATATAATGATGAGAGCTGAAAAGAATATTGATGTGTTACCAGTATATTAAATTTATTTTGAGTTACAATCTCATTACATTTTTTAATAAAGTTGTCTTACATGTTTCTTGATGTTTTAATTATTTTTTATATTTCTATTGTAAAAGTGAGAAGTAATGACAATTCATTTAATCTAAAATAATTAATGATGAAAATGTCACCAGGATTCTTTTTTTTTTTTTTTTTTTTTTTCCCAAAATGCCTCAGTTCTGATTTTTATTTTGAAATAGAAGCATAGATGTTTTCTGTTGAGAATTTTCTGTCACTTCTATTTTGTATATTTACAGCAGTGGTGTGTAATCCAGTGTGGCACACTACCTTTTCATATGATGTTCCACTGATACTAGTGTGTCAATGTAGTTTAAAATTATCTTCATGTTAGTTTTCATTTTTTCCATAAATGTTTTATTAAAAAAAATGAGAAATATTTTTGCTGTGATTCAGAGGTTTTTGAAAAGCCCAAATTTAGTATGAAATTTTTACAACTATGTTCAAACTAGAATGTGATAGTACATTTATTTCCTGAGGACATAATTAAGCAATATCTAATAACAAGATGGAGTCCCACATCAGAATTTTTGGCCTTGCACTTTCTCTTTCTGAAGTAAATAACAAACCATTAGGATATATATATTCTATGTCAAGAGCAAGAAGTAATACAATATCTTATAGTGCCTGTTTCACAAATTAGGCCAAGATGGTCAAGATAGTCTGCCTTAATACAGTTTGGAGTTTTGCAGATTTATAAAAAGGGTGCTTTTAGAGTATCAGAGAGATTAAAAATAACATTAACTTTCTTCTTAAGCATATTACAGGCATATACATGAATGCATATATTGATCAGTAGAGCTGTATATTTGATACCATAAGCTGGTCTGAAATAATGTTTATGTAGTAAACAGATGTACAGACATGCATGTATAGTAAAAATAATTCTCAACTAATCAGTTGCATTTGATATTTTGGGTGGAGGGTATTTATTATTTCATTTTCTCATTCTCGTAGTGACATCAATACAATTAATAGCTATTTGAGCTGACAAACTAGTATGCTGATAGTAATTTGACATGAGTGTCAAAATAAAGATAATGAACCTACCTTAGAATCATAGAATGTTTTGGGTCGGAAGGGACCCCCAGAGCCCATCTAGTCCAACCCCCCTGCAGTGAGCAGGGACACCATTACCCAGATCAGGTTGCTCAGAGCCCCATCCAACCTGGGCTTGAATGTTTCCACCTTCTTTGTCTGTAAAACAGTAAAACCAGAATGGAAATCAAGGCTGGAGAAACATAACTCAGTATGTATTCTCTAAATGCATACACTGGAAAAAGACCACAGTATTTGACAAAATGAGCTGTATATCAATTAGTGATAGCAAGCGGAATCGAGTTTTGACTAAAATGGAAGTAGCCAGATGGAAATAAATGTAGAAAAGTCAATGAAAATGTCAAACATAAAAATAAACGTCAAGATCACCAGTGCACTTTGAGAAATGTAATAACCCTTTGCCAAACAGTGGGTCAAATACTAGAGTATTCATGTGAATTCATTGACACATTGATGCATCCCCCAATGAAGTTCAATGGTAATTTAAGTCCAAGGACTCTGTTTATATTGTAATTGGGAGTAAAATGTAGTCCATTTCATTGCCAGCTATTGGATTACACAGTGAAAATATTCATCAGTCTAAATCACTCGCCCAGCTACTGTCTGTCATGATTGCTATTACTACTGCTTACAGTGATTAAAGGCATGAAAAACAATCTAAAGGAGAAATGACCAGTGAAGCTGAGAAGCTAAAGAGGAAAGCAGACTAAATGGACTCAGAAAATTATTTTGTGCAATAGTGCTATGGCAGTGGTTTCTTATTCTTGTTAAACAGTAAGAACAAGGTAACCCCCCAGAGTTCCTAAATGGCATTCTTAACAATGAGATTTGATGCCTCCCAATGAGGTTTGATGTCTCAGTAGTTCCTTGGGCAATTTAGTATTGGTTTAAAAGCTGTCAGTCAATAGAAGATACTCCTTAAGTACAGTACTTGACTGGCACTGAAGATTTTCATTACTAGAGAAAAATTCTAGCCTTGTCCAAAATTGTGATGAAAATTTCCTTCAATGTAAAGCTCCACAGAAGAAAATCAAGCTAATATGTCTGTCATTCTCTGTAGTCCTGTAGTGAGAGGAATATATATATGTTTTCAGATGAATCAAAGCTTGCTTCAGAATAACAGTTCTCCGCCCCTCGCCATTAACGCTTCTTCTGGAATGGATTTCATTCTTAGATCATTATGATTTGGATGAGCCATGACTTATAAAGAAGTGTTGCTGGCATTGTATGTCCTTTTACTTCTAGGAATTTTTTAGATCCTGTCTTTTTTTGTTGTTGTTAGCAGCTATCCAAGTTGTTTAGATTTCTTAGAGGCCTTCACTTTAACCTTTTTTTTTTTTTTTTTTTACTACGTGAAGATGATTGAGAGCTTCATTCCCCAATCACATTTTAAAAATAAATTATTTAAATTTGTTCCACTATATTTAGTCTGTACGTTGTCAGTTATAGCCCTAAATCTAGTTGTGATTCAGAAAATATTCTACATATATCTCTGATATGAAGATTTCTGGAAATCTCTCTAGGTTTTAATACTTTATAAACAATAAAAGGTTTTTCATTATTGTCTTCTCAAACTTTATTTTGGCTTATGTAATTCTCTTTCCAAAGTATAATTTTAGACAGTTGTCCAACAGTCTTATGTTATCCAACAAAACTCATATTGCAAGTGTGATTCTTGCATTTCTATTACAGGATATATGGTGCCAGGTTGTTAGTACTCTGCTATATAGACTAGGCTAAAACCAGTATTCAGTTCTTAGTTGGTAAAGCACACATTATTTTAAAAGACAGAATTAGATTCTGTCTATGAATTTAATTTAATTAGTTAGATAACTAACCAATTAGTTTAAACTAAAAGAATTTAAAACTGTAAAGTCAACCAGAATGAGGAGATGGAGACAAGAGGAACAGGTGAAGCAGGTGGCTTGTTCCAGTCTCCTCATTTCAGAAGTTAGGTAATGTCTGTCTCATTACATTACATTGCTTAATATTCAAAGACAGTCACAGAAAACTTTTGGACTGGCCTCTTGATATGCCCATGCTCTTTGAGTTATTCTCTCACACAGAGTTCAGTGTTAAAATGTTTCTTTTTCAAACTTCTTTGTTGCAAAGTTCCATACATATGTTTAATTTAATCAATTAAAGTTAATAAAACTAATTCCTTGAGCCATTAAAGCACACGTACAAGACTTTGAAGGACCAGGGCTATCATTGCTGCATATTTCTAGTGGAGGAAAATAGCTTAATCTCTGAATAATAGATGGTATATAAATAAAAGTATATGTGATTGCTTCTGAACTCAGTTTGATAAATTCCAAACAATTTACTTTTAATCAGCATTGAAATACTGATGCGATATGTTTCATGGGAATTATAATTTGATAAATGGGCATATTTTAGGTTCCATATTGAGTCCAGATGGTTACAGATTCCTTAATATATCTATCCATGTGGCATTTGCACATTTGTGTATCTCAGTCTTCCTCTCATTTACATTTAATGATGGATTGAATCCAAACAATACAAGATGTTCTTCAGCATGCTAAGCTTCTGCTAAGTGGACTGATAGTCAGATCCTTCTGCACAGGGTTCTCTTTCTCTCAGCGTACTCTATTCCAAGACAATCAATCTTCATTTGAAACAGTTTTATCGACGACATTTCATATATAAGCAAATGATAGCACAAAGAGCCTCTCCAATTATCCAGGCAGGAGTCTGACTTGACAGTTGTGTGCAACATCCTTGTTAGGTTATCAATTCTATTAGACAGCTGAACTGAAGTTATAGCTTTGTATATATTATCCTTTGTAGACCTGTATTTGATCATTAAACCAATCTGTAATTTTCAATATACTTGGAGTACTCAGATTATTCAGGAAGGGGTTTTTTTGGGTGGCAGGTATTTTTGTTGGGTTTTTTTTGGTTTTGTGTTTTTTTTTTGTTTGTTTGTTTTTGTTGGGTTTTTGTTTTTTTTTTTAGTGTGGGTTTGTTTTGTTTAGTTTGGGGTTTTTTTAGGGAAGGCTAAAGAATTCCAGATTGTCCTACTGCTTTAATGTGTCCCATCCTCTCACCTCCATTGCCCCCTATTTCTCATCCACTGATGGGAGAGCTGTTTTCCTTTTGCTGAGGAAATAGAAGACTAATTAGTTGGATTCCCACCAAAGAATTCAATTAACTGAGATAACAACTTCTTCCCTCAGGTCAGGAAGTCCTATGAGACATCAGCTGAACTTTACTCTTCTAATGGAAGAAATATCATGTTCACTTGCACCAAGTTCTGAATTTGTTGGTAACCATAAAAAAGAGAATTAGCAAACAATAGCTTTTTGTGTGTGTTTTATTGCCTTTATAAATCAATGCTTCAGTGCTGTGGGTTCACAATATGTTATAATTTTCACTGCTCATTAGACTTCTGCTGTGCAAACACAAGTAGACTCTGTAACCTTGAGTGATGAAAGCATAATTTGTTATGCAGTCATTTTAACCAGCATTTGAGTTTAGAGTTCCTCTATTCAAATATGTCTTAGTATTAGTTCCTCATTTGAGATATACTTCATTGCCATCCCACATCTCTGTCATTATTCCTGTTTATATTGCATGATATGGATGAAAAAAATTTATGAAATACTGCTGAGGAAATTTAAGTTTTATTAATAAAATGTGGGGTCCATTGTTAAATATTTTTTCCCTGTAATGTATTTCATTGTTTTTCATTTGGAAAGCATAGATTTCCTCACTCTATAAAACAGTCTCAGTTTCAGGTCAGACAGTTCCAGTACTAGATCATTAGTTCATATATTTGACATAATACATGAATTTAGGAAGTCCAGTGCAAATTTCCGCTATTTTGACGGAAGTTCAGTGTGTGTGATTTAGCTAGTTTTTACCAGATTTATATATAAAAAATATTCTGAATAATCATTAACCTCAAATATGTGGGCTACTTTTGGAGAACAGCTTGTAGGCAAGCAGAAATTCTCAGTTCTTCTATTGGAAATTTCCATTAAATCAAAAATTATGCTAACTTTTGTTAGATACAAGCAAAATAAACCACAGAATGTAGTAAATATCGATTAATAATAGCAGAGATTTTCATTATGGATAAGTAAGCATCTTACCTATTATAATACTTGTTTCTTCTGGTCTACTTGACAGCCTATAATATGACCCTCTCAATATTGTGCCTGACACCTGTCATAAATTCTATTTATTTTATAGAGAACCTCTCAAATCAAAATAGTAAGATTTAGAATCTCATGTAAAATGCATTTTATTAGATAGCTTTGTCCTTAGCAAATGTTATGCAGGATTTTTTCAAAATCCCACATTTTGCATTGTATGAAATTTTAATGTATTTTTCTTAGTCAGAAATACGGAATGGATACCTCCACAGTATTACTTCCATTTTCCATTAGCTGAATTTCAGGACTCTGTCTTCTTCGCTTAGATGCTCGAGACAAGGATAAAGGTTCACACAATATTAGCTCAAATGAATGAATTTAGAAATCCTGTTGACAGCTGTGTCTAGCTTCTTATTGAGAAGGAGCGTATTATCTCTCATCTTTCCAAGAATGATGCTCCGAATTATTCACATATATATATCAAAATTTAGAATCAATTTTATTTACAATTTATCTTGTATTTTTATGGTTGTCTCTTGATCTGATTTCAATTGTACATTTTTAACTAGATGTTACTTTTTTTGAGAAGAATTAAATTCTGTATTTCGCACATCTTCAAAATTGCCTTTTTATGATTCTTCTTTTATTGTTTTACATTTATTATTTGTAAGAGACTGTGTTTTGCCTCACTCCATGCTTCTTTTCCTGTTGATTCTTTATTAACAGACAAAATGTTAGTCACAGAACAAAATCCTGTCCCATAAAAATGACTTTCTAATATATTTTTTTTAATAAGAAAGCCATATTATGAATAATAGGAGTGTAATTACTTCTTACTACAAACAGTAAGCATTCAATACTTCTAACAAAATTAAAGTTGGTATCAATTACTTGTCTGGTGCAACATAAAGGAACCAGCTCATCAGCCTCCTCACTATTCCTTTCTGACTGATGACATACCATTTCAGATGTGGCTTACGGTATTGCAGGTGCTCTTCTTACCTGCTTCTCGAAGTACTCTGTCCTCCTGTGCATGGAAGCTTCTTCAGCAATCCTTATCTAAGTCAGTTAGTCGCTTGAATATTTTAAACAATTCTGCAGGAAGCACTACGAATCATGGCTCACAGAGCCAGTTTAGTCCTGTCAGCACATCAGCTGACAAAAGACAAGCAGAAGCTTGAAGCCTTTGTGTGCATTTGGCAACTCTTGGTAAGTCTGAGCACAGCATTAGCAAAGCAACATGGATGAAAATTTGGCTCTATTGAAATGAATGGCAAAAGTCTTATCTGTTACATGGCACAGAAGATACACAGGAAATTTTCTGAACAATTTCTACAAAAATGCTATAGGAGGTGTAGGGGGGGGCAGTATTTTGAATTGAAAGGTGGTTCATTTTGTGACAATGGGCCTAATATCTGTCAATTTTCAATATTAATTGTGGAATAAAATTAAGTATAGAAGTCCATGATTTACATTATGAAATTCAGGATAATAGGCTTGCATATCTCAGCTTATTAGAATCCATTTTAAAATTTATGATCAAGACCCTCAGATTCTAGCTGCACCTAAGGATGGATGGGAAAGAAAAACCTCATTCATTATCTCTGAGGTAATTTTGCATACAGAAACAAAGCATAGGAACCTTCGTGCAGCAGATGAATCATCTTAGAATGGAAGAAGATGAATTGGTGTTTGACTTCAGCAAAGTGTTTATTCTGGCTTCAATAACATGCAGTCTGAACCAGCAAAAGTCAGAATATTTCTGTGCAAACCTTTTCGAGGACTAGTTACCTTCATATTATCTTTCTGGAAGGGTTGAGCAAGAAAGGTTTCCATAGTAACTAAGTGAAAACTTAAATGTTGAGATGTTATTTAATTTGTACATATAGGTATCTTACTATGTCAAAAGAAGAAAGTTAATAGTATTTAAAAAAAAAAACACTCCAAGCAAAAATGGCATAAGAACATTAGAAAACAGATTCAATAAGATAAAGTACAAAATACTTACAAGAAATAAAGATTGAGATATTCTGTATGCCGTGTGTTTGGGTTTTTATTTATTTGCTTGTTTTTATTACAATTTTTGTCCTTTCAAAATCTCTTCTTTTGATGTGATATAAGCCTGGGGTCAATAGAAATAATTTCATCTGCTCTGAAGTTGTAAAGCTTCTTCAAAGAAAACAAACCCCTTTGACCTCTAAGGAATGCAAAGAGAGATACAGGATATTTCAAGCATTCCCCCCATTTAAACTTACCATTCAAAGGGCACAAAGCAAAGGATTTCTGTCCCTGAAGAGTTGCTACATGGAAGGCTCTGTCAAAATGAAATATGCAAAAAAATCCTATAGGAACCACGAAGGCATGTATTTTAAAAGAAAGAAGACCACAATATTAATTGTATCTCCATTATGATACTCAATAGTTAACTTTTTATACTTGTGAATATACTACCCACATATTTGAGAAATACATCAGCCATACACTTTCTTAGGCTATGGGGACAAATTTATTATTACAAGATTATTTCCATTCAGTGGAGAGTTACACTATATCAACATGTCTTGTGATTATTAGAAAGAAAGGGTACCTGAATGCCTTTTCCAAACCTACTGAGACTACCAACAATGAAATAACTAGTTAGTATTTTATAAGTATTTCCACATTCCTGGATAATCCAGGGAATATAGTTTTAGCAATACTCGGGAAATAATGATATTTCCTAAACCACTGTGCTACCTCATGTTCCCATTCACAACTTGATACTTTATTTTCATACTCAACAAGTTATAAATAAAATCCTACAAAATTGTTCATTAAATCTGGGAATATGAACTGTCTTTCCAGCCACAGAAATACCTATTTCAGTGTTAATTTCATTCTTTCTCTAACCAATAGAAGTTTATCCAAAATGCATTTGTGTCCCTTAACTATACAGGGATTTTTCTTTTTTAACCCATTATGTATTTTTTTGTTCATACCATTAATCCTTTATTCAGGCCATTGCTCATAATGAGTCTCTAGATCTGTTTTTTCAATAACATGGGTTTTGTAAGTAAAGTCATATAATATGAACCAAAGGATTTTCCTGTGTTACTAGGTGACCAAGTTAGACTCGTGTTCAGAAGGGTCAGTCAAGCCCATCAGAAGTCTACTGAGACAGAAGAATCTGAAGGGAAACTTTCTTTGCTTAGAGCCTCAGTCTGTGATACTAGATCATTTTTTTTCCTCTAATTCCTTTAGGAACTGTCAGCTATGAAAAATGGTCTGATTGACACATAGTCTATAAGTAACTTTCAGTTTTACATAGAGAACTTTGTTTCACTGTTATACAAGGTCTTTTATGCCATCAATCTAAGACATGAGATTTTTATTCTTTTCTTTGCAAAGACTGACACCCTATCTACACTTTTTATTCTCCCACTCAGCTGGAAGTTGCCTGCATCTTATCCTTTACTATTTTGTTTCATAGAGTTGTGTCTGTTTTATAAGGACCATTTTTCCTGCTAGTTAACCTTGTGTCGTTGATTCATACAGAAAGTACAATTACTGACTAGGTCAGGAAAAGGAGGAGAAATTCCAGTGGACAGACTATTTGGTAGCTTACAGTGTTATTTTAAAAAATAGGGGCCCTACCATTTCTTCATAGTAGCAAGCAGAGAAATGCAATCTAGACCAGCATATACTTGTACTTTTTGCAGCGAAATTGCAGGATTCAAAAAGGTTTTATAGGTGTGCAAAGCATATTTTGTTCAGTGTGCACAATAAATTGTTTCTATCTAGAGGAAATTTTTGCACTCTTAAGTCAGTTCTCATATTAACAAAACCAAAATGGTGCTACAGGTAGAAGTTGTTGAAGAAGGCATCCCAAACAATTCTACCGGGGAGTTTCTCATTGCTTAAGAGCACACGAACGTACCAGTTCAGACCAAGAGTCTGTTTAGACTGACACCTTGCCTGTCTCCAGCAAGGAGCACTGGATTTCCAGAGAAACGTCTTTGACGAGGTTAAACAGCAAGTTTTATTTTCACAATGTACAGTATCATCTAGAAAAATAGAAGCTCTTAAGAAGTTATTCTTCTGATCTATTTCATCCTTTTGTTGGGGAGCAGCAAGAGCAGGGCTATTCGTAAAGCAAAGGTGCCTTGGGAGTCAAGGCTGAACCCAGCACAGGGCAGTGCCCTCCTCAGCTGAGCACAGTCCTACAGCCTCTGTGTAGGATAGGCATAGCAGGGATGGTGATAGCTGTTGGTCCTATTGACAGTTCAGTAGTCATCACAAAAATACAAGGTAACAGGTCAGGTTTGAGGTTAGTTCAGAAAAGTTCAAACAAGTCTTTTTCCGTCTAATAGATTCTTGTCTACTTAATTATTCCCTGTACAGAAGCCAATCAAAGCTTTGATCTTCCCTGTTACCCTTCCCATCATCCTCTCTAGTTCTTACCATGTCTGAGATTAAGGGATCAGAACTGGGCTGAAAAAGATATATTGAGAAAATGAAGTTCATCATATGTGGCAGTAGTTAATTGTCTGTCTACACCAAACTTACTGAGATGTTTAGCAGCTTACACCTGGGTACCCACATCTGTTGTAAAGCATGGTAGTATCAGTGCTACCTCAGATCTGTAAAAAAGAAAACAAACCATAAACATAGAAAAATCCTTTTATTGGTAGGCCAGAATGTTTCAGATAAATCAATGTTCTTGAATGAAATTATTTGGAAGAAAATAAAATTCTTTTTCTGTTTTGTTTGGGGGTTTTAATATTATTTTTTCATGAAGTTTACAGAAAACCAACTAAGAAACTCACTGCTATACTATCCAGGCAACAAAATACCTTCTGTTTCCAGGAGGAATGCAGCCTTTTCCTACAGTTTTCCTATTACAGTCGCACATGTCTGGTGTCAGCCACCAGAATGTTATCAAATAACGGTCTCAAGGTAGATGAACAAGTGTATCCTGGCTATTCTAGTTGCAACGTAGGAGAGAAAACAAGACAAATTATTTATCTGCCATTTCACATTTTGCTGTGGCTACATTATCTGCTTCAAGGAAAGCAACAAATTCCAAAACATTACAGAAGAAATGATGTTTTGCCATCAATCACTGTGACATTTGAGATAACTAGAGAAATTGCAGAAGTCATAGGGCTTTAATCATTTCCCAGTATACAACAAAAGGTTTTAATATGTCCACTCAGTAAAGTTCTTCACCTGGTTAAAATACTGAACACAAAAAGCCCTAGTAGTTTAAAGAAAAGGCACTGAACTTTAACTCTTTGGTGGCCAAGAACCCCTGAGACTGTACTTCCATTCCATAACTAACACACATTCAGGTATCTAAATATTGCAGCAGCTACTGTGACAATGTCGTGCTGTTTGACGGTACTTTTTGAAAGGAATATAGGGAGGTAAAATGCATGATCTAGGGTTATACCATTTATGAACACTGATTTTACTGGACACATACTGCTCTTAGAAGTCTTTGAAAATTCAGATGCTTTATTTTAAGCTCTGATATTTAAATGTATATTCAGGAACTAGTAATCTGAAGCATGGTAACAATATTGGAAGAAATTCTTAGTTAAACCTACAATATATAGCTTTTTATTTTGCTAGATCATATGAAAGCTTCGTTTTAAGTACCTATGGTACTAGCTCACGTTATGGATCAAAAGCTGGAATTGATTTATAAATGAAGTAAAGTGTTGAACAAGAATTACATACTTTTTATATCTGCAAATACAAATATTCTACTAAATGCTATTCAAAAATGTGTGAAATACATAAGGGGACTTAATTTCATATTAAGATACCAAACTCCGAAATTCAGTCAAATTGTATGTTTAATGATTTTTCTAATAGAAACACAGTGAGATCCTTGTTAAGTCATTTGAATAGTATGTTTTCCATCCTCTATACTGATTTAGGCAGAACATTCCTGAAAGTAGTGCTTACACAGAGTCAAGGCCTTTTCTGCTTCTCACCCCGCCCCACCAGTGAGGTGGTTAAGGGGTGCTAAGGTGTTGGGAGGGGGAATAACCCCAACTGACCAAAGGGACACTCCATACTCTTGTGGGTTGACCCTCATGTCCAAACCATCCTATCACTCCCTCCTCAGCAGAACAGGAGAGAAAATATAGAATATAGAATATAACAGGATGTGTGTGGGTCAAGATAAGGACAGGGACAGATCACTCAGCAATTACCGTCACGGGCAAAACAGACTCAACTTGGGAAAAAATTAATTCACTTCATGGCCAATCAGAGTAGGATAATGAGAAATAAAACCAAACCTTAAAAATACCTTCTACCCACCCCTTCCTTCTTCCTGGGCTCAACTTCATTCCCAATTTTCTCTACCTCATCCCCTGAAGCAGCACAGGGGTCAGGGAATGGGAGTTGTGACCAGTTCATCACGTTGTTCCTGCTGCTCCTTCCTTCTCAGGGGGAGGCCTCCTCACACTCTTCCCCTGCTTCAGTGTGGGGTCACTCCCATGGGAGACAGTTCTCCATGAACTTCTCCAAATATGGTTGCTGTTCTTCATGAACTGCTCCAGCATGGGTCCTTTCCACAAGGTGCAGGCACAGACAGCTCCAGCGTGGGTCCCCCCATGGGGTCACAAGTCCTGACAACAAACCTGCTCCAGCCTGGGCTCCTCTCTCCACAGGGCCGGAGGTCCTGCCAGGAGCCTGCTCCAGTGTAGGCTTCCCACAGGATCACAGCCTGCTTTGGACATCCATCTGCTCTGGCATGGGGATGCAGGTGGATATCTGGTACACCATGGACTTCCATGGGCTGCAGGGGCACAGCCAGCCTCACAGTGGTCTTCACCATGGGCTGCTAGGGAACCTCTGCTCCAGCACTTGGAGCATCTCCTCCCCCCTCCTCCTCCACTGACCTTGGTGTTTTCATGTATTGTGTAAATGTGTCCTGGTTTCAGCCAGGACGAGCTAGTTTTGTCTTCAGCAGCTCCTGTGTTTTAGGTTTAGTATGCAAAAAATGATGACAGCACGCTGCTGTTGTTTGTTGCTGCTGAATGATCAAGGACATTTTGCAGTTTCTCAAGCTTTGCTGATGTGCAGGTGCAAACACTTGGGAGGGGCACGGCCAGAGTAGTTGATCTAAACTAGCTAAAGAGAGTATTCCATACTTCCGGAGGGCAGACTTTGGCCTGTTCAGGACACTGGTTGAGAGGGTCACTTGGGAGATGGTGCTGGAGAGCGAAGGTCCATGAAGGCTGGGCCTTCTCCAAGAAGGAAATCTTAGAGGCGCTGGAGCAGGCAGTCCCCATGTGCCGTAAGAAGATTTGGCAGGGAAGACAACTGGCCTGGCTGAACAGGGAGCTTCTGCTGGGACTCAGGAAAAAAAGGAGAGCTTATCACCTTTGGAAGAAGGGGCAGGCAACCGAAGGAGAGTACAAGGACCTTGTTAGGTTGTTAGGTACTGCAGAGAGGGAATAAGAAAGGCAAAAGTCCAGCTAGAGCTCAATCTGGCCACGGTTGTACGGGATAACAAAAAATGCTTCTATAAATACATCAGCAACAAAAAGGGAGCCAAGGAGAACCTCCATCATTTACTGGATGCAGAGGGGAACATCGTCACGAAGGATGAGGAAAAG
>JMFS01039024.1:0-41932 GCA_000699545.1 Podiceps cristatus | reverse complement strand
CCAGTTACCGTTTGGGATTAAACCATGACACATACGTATTTGATGTCACATGTAAAAGAAGTGCATGATTACAAATTCCTAAGTCATATATATTTTAACATAGGAAATCACCAAAAATAACAGATACTGAAACAAATCAGTCACAAAAAAAGAAAGACGTGTTCATTTGGCTGAGAGGAAAAAAAAAAAAAAAAAAAAAAAAAAAAGAAAAAAAACTAAAAAACCAACACAGCCAGATCAAAACAAAACCAACCCCAGCACCACAACTGAATATGAACTGGGTATACTGCCTCTCATGATGTATCATGTCTATAAATCATGAGCCCTTCCTATACGATTGGAACCTCTAGATGTTGCCACTATTAAAAAAAATAATACTACTGGTTATGGTTTATTACAACTCAAATGCTACTAATCAGTGTTTTTCACTCTCTGGCTATTTCATGCAGACAAATAGAAGTACACAACATTGCAAGTGCAGTCTCTATTATTCACCTAAGTCCATGTCTGAAGCGGATATCCATAGTAGAGGAACACATGAAGAATTCTCTTGAAATACAAGACACAATTTTAAAAACTTGTTTTCAAAATTATTGAATAATATACCACACCACATACCTCATCCAATTCTGCCTTTTCTGGGAACGTGTTAGTCATATCACTGACATAACACACTACCTAAGGACTTTAAAATACTGTGGTCATCATCAAAGCCTATATAATTTTGAATAAAATCTTTAAGTTCTTTTGTCTTGCTTTTTTCCCCAAGACATTATACCAAAATTTGTAGACTGTGACAATTCAGCTACAGGCCATTTGGGGGAATGAAGTTATCACATTACAATTAATTTCCAAATGGACCGAACATCAGCTGCTACATCTAGTTTTGTCCAGAAGCCTGGGGTGTTAATGCAACCCACTCAGTATTTTATGCACAGTCAATGAATATTTCTTGTCTCCTGACTACAATAGTGACTGGCTCTTTTAAGAGATTTCAGCTGAAATATAAACTCCCCGAAATATTCTGACTCAGAGTGGTTATTAGAATGAGTTACTGGTAACAAGTGATAGAATCAAACAACCTTCACAAGCCCCTTCCTCTAATATTTGAGGAAACTTAAATTTGCCTATTTAAAAAACAAACAAACAAACAAAAACGAAACAGTGTAGTTATACACTTAATACTAATAATTACAGAAGAATATGTTATTGGCTTTGAAGTTCTACCATAACTGCAGTGACAATGAGAACTGGAGATCAACTCTGAGCTTTGCAAGAGCTGCTCCTTTGAAATCAGTCTTTCAAAACTGTATCTGTGCACATCTGTAATTGCATGCATTTACCAGTAATGGCATGAGCAAAATAATGCTAAAATCAGTAAGAGACCTTCCTTTCATTGAGGTTACCATGGGATAATGCCGTGCTATGGTACATGGATTTCTCTGTCTTCCATAGAGAACATAGTCAACCGTGATCAATTTACAGGTCCCCTGTAGCAACCAGAAATGGAAAACAAAGCAAACATGGAACCAAAATGCAATATAATAAAATAATAATGAAAATTATGCTAAATTATTAAATATTACTGAACTCAATAGTACTTCAATAGTACTAAAATACCAAAAGATTATGTCTTCTACATTTTTAGAGCAAATTAATGCCTACAAATTAAAGTGAGTAGGCTCGGTTCTACTAATACTCACTATTGAGAATAGTGAAGGAAGGCCAAAGTTAAAGCTACTCAAAACCACTAGATCTTTGTCATGTTATAGGAAAGTCAAAATGATGATGTGTTTTTTCCTCCTTTCCCATTGTGATATGGGACTGTTCCATGTGCAAGCATATGAGGGGGGGAAGAGAAAGAAAAGTGATGATAACCTCCACAAAAACAACAGAGCAGGAGCTGGGGATGTCTGGGGGAAATGAGGATTAATACTAGTAAATACTAGACACCAAACTAGAGCCGTTATATAGTCCTGAGGAACAACTTGTACCTAAGGGTTCAACAGAATTCATCTTTGAACAGTAAGAGTATTACAGCTTCTGTCCTCTTCCAAAACAAACACTGGTACACACATACACACCCACAGAGAAACTTTAACATATTTGTCAATCGTTTCTTCTTTCTCTAGGGGAATTTTTAAATAAGTGAAACAGAAGATGGTAACAAGCAGAGTTTCACTCTGCAAAGGGAACTCTGTTGGACAAAATCAGAGGGCATGTTGATAAATTAGGCCAAGATAATGATGGCAGTTTAGAAAAATATATTTGAACAGATTAATTTGAGGATACTTAAAATTAAAGTTAATTATAGATCTACACTGAAGAACATACTGGAAAGTTGTTTCTGAATATGTTTTCAATTATGTGTTACATTTTTCTTAAATTATGAAGCTTCCTCGGTTTTGGTCCAGACTATTATTTTGTCCAACTAGTACTCTGTCAAGATATCTAGCTCAATGAATACAACCAATTGCTGGAGTTTATACAGAGAGCACAGACATTCTGTTGGAATTAATAGGAGGTGTTGCCAAAGAGAGATTTTAGGAAAATTATTGTGCTATTTTGGGTGATAGTGTTTATAAAGAGTTGGACAAATTACTTTTTAGTATTCAAAAGAATAGATTAACAAGACTGAAGATTCATTATTGTTTTTATAAACTAATTTGACAGCTGTTGATTTGACCACTCAAAGTAATCTCTGAGCATTTATAGTCTAATACCATCTCAAATGGAACTTCTTCTGGGGAAGTACATTATTAACTACAGAAGTCATCTGATGATTTGTGAAAACATGCCTGAAATCTGCTTGAAGTGTGTAGGGAGACAGAGGTTATTGTTAAGAAATTCTCAGCATTCATTAAAATAAATGGTTCTATGTAAACTAGTATTGTTTTACACTGTAGTCTGCATTTAAATGTTCTTAAACGGTGTTATTCAAATCAGAAACTGGTTATTAACAACTGATTAACATTACACACAAGCCATTTTGTCAATATCAATGACAATAAATAATAATAAATAATGATCAAAAGAACAGATTTCAATATTCATGATTACAGTTCGGAAATCAGCTGGAACTGTACTTACATCCTGAGTTTCAGAGACTCTTAGACTAAATTGAAGACACACTGGAAAGACACTAATGCTTGTTATAAATTCAGAAGTTCCTTTCTAAAAGATGCCAATGTACATGTAAAAATTTTATATGGAAACTGAGCTAAATTTTAAGGAGTATATATTCACATTATTTAGTGTACTCACTAAGTATTGAGAATATGAAGAAACTTCTTAGATGCAGTACCTAGTTCACAATTACCCACTATGAATTTTCCTCCTATTAATATGAACACCTAGCATTGACTACCGTTGATGGTAGATTATATGCTTCATTGATTCCACCAAATGCAGTTATTACTAATAAATTACATATCCAAAAATGTTGAAATAAGGATATCATATTTTGAAATACATCTATAACCATAACATGTAAACTATGATTACACTTAGTGATTCATTAGCCCTATGATAACATAGTGCTAGTGTTTAACTCTGTAGTTTTATCTTTTATCACAAATTCTGATCTCTTAACTCAGGAAAATAGATTAAGCTTTTTTTAATAAGATTGCTCAAAATATTAGGCAATCACAAATGAAAACATAAACATTTCAATAACATAAAGTACTCAGATATTTTAAGCAGTGTGCTTTATTTAATGTGTGCCACATGCTGAAAGCCACAACAGCCAGATATCAATAAGCCACTGAAAGACTGTATCATACAATATGAAAATATCTTCATATATCTTATGACAAAAATTTCATGACTTTCAAAGAGAAGTCAGTTTGAAACTGCTTCAACTCAAGTTATTATAACACACCAAAAATTATGGCATATTTAATATTATAGCAGCTATATCCCTGGTGGTTCATGTATATGATTTACATGTGCTATATTTAAAAATAATTTGTTGCAAAACTGTTGAAGGTTGTTTTATCAGATAAGCAAATCTATTGTGTAAGAATTGCAGCTATTTGTTTCAAACTATTTGAGATTGAAACAAGACGTCATGAACTTATAGAAATCTTTGCTCTGTCTTGGATATAATGCTAGTTATTTATTCCACAATTCTTTATTTATATTTGGCCTTGGTGAGTTGTTCCTTTTTGCCAGTGTATCTGTAAACCAGTTTAATTTACAGACCCACACTTCTCCAGCTCTCTACGGTAGACTGTGTTATATTTTTGCCTTCCTACTGCAGAGAAAAAATTGAAAAAAGTATTCTGATCAAGCATACTTTGCCCTAGAGGAAAATTTGCAAATATATTTAATGACTCTGTTTATCACATTTCCTAATGCGCATGGAAAACAATATGATTTCTCTCACAAGGTTTTTTCCTTTTTTTTTTTTTTTTTTCTTCAGCGAAGAAAATGTTCTTAACTGAGAAACAGAAACACTGCTAAAGCTGAGAATGCAAAACTGAATGAAAGAATGAGATCTGGCACATAGTAGTGAAGATTAATGTTCAAAGGCAGTCAAATTTTGCTCCTTTTGAGCCAGCCACTAATAAAGGAGCCAATCATTGTTTAGAAAACACAGTTGCATTAGTACAAGAAATTACTAATTGCAAGACAATATATTGTAGAAAGCAGTTAATTCACCTAAATTCTAATTTTCTCACGATCTGGTGATTGACCACATTTGAAATGCTCTTTCTTATTAAATGTGATACTGACAATTACAAACTCAGTCAAAGGTATAATATGAAATTAAATCAGTATTGAAAACTGCATATAAAAATCACATTTTATCTGATTACCTCCTTAACTGAAAATAACAGTGTTCTTTGCTTGCTAAGTATATTCATCACTTGTTCAAATAGATTGTGGCATTGGAGAAAAAAAAAACTTCTTTGAGCATCTGAACAGAAATTAAATAAACACCTTATAAAGACAGGCTTATTATAAATTCTGTCAGCACAGAATAATCTTAACCACATTAAACTAGGTCCTCAGTTCACCTATACTACCATTGCTATCAACAGAGATTGCCCCTGGTATAAGAAAAGAGTGGAGGTATAAAAGAATCATACACAGATCATAGGGCACAAAAACACAAGGCAGCTTAGTCTACAGATGACAGGGAAATAGCTGTTGTTTAAAGCAACAGCTGAAGCAGGCAAAAAAGAGCATACGTCTTCAGTAGATACATACATGTAACCAGAGCATACATCTAAACCCCGCAGCAGCTGAAACCAGATTGGACAAGAAGAAGAATGAGTGGTCAGCTGCCAAAAACATACAATAAAATCGTACAAAACAAGATTAATGGTAACGTCATTGAGAATGCAAAATATTAGATAATTCTACAGTAAACATAACTGATGATTACTAGAGATAGAATATCTGGATGAGAATATTTAATTTGTTTGCAAATATGTTTACTGTATTTGCCCAGGATAATCCTTGAAGTTCTGCTTACATAAAATTAAATCTAAATATTCAGTTGCCATAACAACATAATACATTAGTTCTCTCATTTTATTTTTGATCATTCGACTACAGGACTGTGTGCTAGGATCTTTGTACTTAATTCTTCAATGTTTCTAAGTATTACTGAAATGAATACTCTGCATATTTATTTAATCTCAAGGATACTTCATAATTTCTTTTCCTTAAAGAAACAAGACAGGCTCAAAGAATCTGATACTTAAATAACAACACCAGAAAAAATATTGCATTCATTGGCAGAATCACAGAAAACCTCAGAAAACACAACTAGATAAATATATTTCGTCCTTTTACTGGTTTTACTGTGCTCTGAAGACTTCATTTCAGTTCCTGTCTTTGCAAGATGAAACTAAAATTGTGTTTAAAAAATACAAAACAAAACAACCCCCCCTGACAATCTAGATAATTTTTGCCAAGTGGAATCCTTTTAATGTTTCTGTCTCCAGGTGAAAACCCAAAGGGAGGCAAATGTAACAAGTGTGGATTTATGTCTGTGCCTCTCGTCAGATGAAAGCTGTATCAGGACTCCACCACAGTGATGAGGAAGAGTGTAATCTTCTACATCAGTGGGGCTAAATTTGCTTTATGATGTTTGTAGCAACGGGAGATGGGACTGCATGTAAAGCCTAGTGGTAAAGCAGTTGCGAATGCTAGTAAAAGGTATATATTTATAAGCACCAAAGCTGCCCTACTAAGACAGGTAGGTAAAATCTTGCTTTTAACAAAAAAGAAGTAGACTGTGTGAAAACACATTCAGTGAACAGATGGAGGGGGAAACCAAGGATAAAAAAAAGAAGAGGTAGCTCAGTATTTGGGGAAGGGGTTCTACATTACTTATTGTAGTTTGCCATCTTTTTTATCTTCTTCAGTTTTACATTTTGACCTGTCGCATGTCCTTGTTAAGTGTTTCATACAATGAAGATTCATTCTTCTCTCTTCTTCTGAAGTTATAATAAAAATGGGTAAAACACCTGATCCCTTAGCAGCAGAAATACCCGACCATCCTAATTTAACCTAAAAAAGGTTCCCCTTGTTCTGACAATCACCAAGCAACTAAACATAAAGAAAATTAATAGTGCTGAATCAGATATAAACTAATCTACTCTTTCAAAGGCATTACCTAAGCCTGCAGTGGGAAATTCTGTGTGATTGAGATGTCTGAGCTAACACTGTTCTCGATTAGCTTGTTCATGTGGTTCAACTCTATGGCCCCTAGACAGGGCTCTTTCAAATCTTGCAAGCAGTAAAACCTCATTAGTACAGCTAAGGGGCTTAGTCATAACGTATTGTTAACAGTTCTGCAGATTGTTTTATTGTGTTCATTGTGTGAAACAGGTATGCCCTAAAAAATATAGAGGATGAACAATAAATGGTAAAGAAAAAAGGAGAATCTTTCATATTTAATATCTGGATAGAAATTTCTCTCAAGCTAGTTTAAAAAGAGAGCTAAAAAATTGCCAAATTTATACATGATTTTCACAGGAGAAGTTTCCCATTGAAACATATGAGGGAAAGTTAATAACATATTATGCCATTTTTTGGATCATCTATAAGTACTTTCAATTCAACTTCATACATTATATAAAATGACTGTAAGAAGTTGCAAGACTTAGGGTAAGATTGTGGTGTTATTAAGGAATAAAGCTAAAAAGCACATAGAAACTGTTTCTGTCAACGGTGTTTTGTGTCCCACATTTATTACCTGTGGTAGTGTAAAATGAAATCATCGGGGAACCTATAAAATACAATAAAACTTCACATCAGTTTTGTCTGTAAGGAGCTTGGATAATTCTATTATTTTTCAGTGTAAAACTCTACAAACATAAATCAGAAATTATTAAGTTTTGAGAATGCCTTTAAACAACAACAAAAAAATGGACTCATCTGTTATCTGAGAGGGTTTTGTGGATGAGATAATGTAAAAGGGGAGCTGTGAGTGAATTGCTAGGGTGGACAAGTGGAAGATGAAAAGGCACAACGTACAGTGACATCAGTGACTAAGGAGGGGAGGGAAGTGGCATCTGAGCTCAGTTCAGAAGCTGAAGGGAGAGAAAAAAGATATTTTGCTCCTATCTTCAGAATTGCCATGACCCACACAAAATTTTGGGATAGTGGCTAAAGAATTAGTTGGTAACTATTCTCATTTAAATTTAATACATCTTTATTTAGCTGTCAGGGTCATTACAGCTCTGAAATGACACTACCTCTAAAAGAGAGGAAGCTGAATAAAGCCATTTGTGGGAGGATAAATTGGCAATACCTGTTTCCATGTTAATGCCTCTGAAGAGTGAATACAAGCACATGTGAAATATGATGTCACTGTCTGAATTGCGTAAAACTTTCTACTACTTTCACCTAGTAGAACTAGAAGGTAACCCTGTACCAGAACATTTCTGCATACCAGGTACTACAGTAGAAAAGGATTCTCCACTCTCGAATGTTCTCTGGCAGTAAAGGATAATTGTTTGCTGCCGTATGAGAAATGGGAATTCAGCATAGTGCAGAACAACAAAAGCTACAATTGGGCATATTTTAACAAATCAGTACTTTCAAGTTTACCATTAAATACAGAAAAAAAAAAAAAAAAAAAAAAAGATTAAATACTTTTTCTTGGATCTTTGGCTTCAAAGTTGCCTATTTTGTGCAATTAAAACACCTAGATAGGATTTCTTAGTAGTTGCTGTATTAAAGACAAGAGCTGGGACTGGAAACCAAATGCTATTCCATCATTGCTATGTGCCCTTCCCTCTAAAATGTAAACTGTGGACTTGCTTTTTTGATTTCACGATAGTGTGCTGAAAGGAGCAGTCACCAGGCTCATGTATTAACCTTCTCTGATGAAATGTGGGTCTGAATTCTCCAAGCTGAGTAAAGATAGAACCCGGATCCCCTATTTCTTAGACAAATGTCTCACTAGTTTTATCAGAGGTTGATGGTTTCACCACTCATTTCTATTTTATAATAAAGAGTAAATCCTATCCTTGTCTTTTAAGCATATTTGTGAATATCAACCCTCAGGAAAGGATCCCAGGAGCACTTTCCTTCTAACAACATTAGCTTAGATATCTACAAGCAGGAAGAGGACGGGAGTTCAGTGGAATCCATCTTGTTAACGTTTTCAGTTGACTAACTTCATGAATCTCCCTCCTCAGTACAAGAGTTCTTGTAGATTAACCTCAGACTGCACTGGAGAGTGATGAGCTAGTGTATTAGACATTGCATGACATATGTCCAAAAAATTCCATTGATACTGATATTTCAGATCTTTTTTTTTTTTTTTTTTTTTGAACCTGAAAGTTCTAGTTCAAAATGTTCAGAGAATTGCTTTAGTTCTGGAATGACTAGATGGATTGTTATTATTTTCACCTCAAAGCCCAACCAGAAACAGCTTTTTTTAAAAGCAGGTTTTCTTATTTTTTGATTTATAAAATTTATCTTAATTTACTATGCTTCTCCAAGTTCAGCATGCTTACTGAACCCTGATAGAATTTGACACATCAAATTTAAGCTGCAACTTCAATTTTACTTTTTTTTTTTTTTTTATTTATTTATTTTTTTTATTGCAGAAGTCCCAATTAGTGGTTGCAAAACTCAGACAGGACATGTGAGAAGACTAGGGTTTTGTTTTTTTGTTTTCCGATACGATTTAAGCTCATGCTTCTTCCTTTCTCTTCATTCACTCCTGTCAGGTGTCCTACCCAACCAGGCCACGAGACATTCAAAGAATATCATACATGGGAAAGAAGTGACACATTTGATCTCTTCCATGCTGTGATAACAAACTAAATAATTTGAAATAATTTGAAATTCACTGGACCAAGACAAAAGCAGAAATATAATGACAACTGTAATGTAATGTTTAAGACACTTTCCTGAAGCTCTAGGTTCTAACCTAAGCAGGTTTCACAGAAAATACAGGAAAATATTGTGAAGATAAAAAGACCAAAAGCAGTCCCCTATCACTTATGTTATTGTTGGGAACCAAGGAAAATACAGAACTGGGATGCAATGAGCGTCTCAGCTTTGTTTTGTAACTATGAGCCCACATTTCTGCTGCCTGTGGGCAGTAGCCATCATTTGTTTACACTCATTAAACATGAATAAAATGGTTAGTCCTGTCACCCTGATGGTCATCATTAGTCACACTATATGTCCCAAAGAACATCTCTAATGAGAACTGCTGTGTTGTGCACCCCTCTGCTCATGCAACCCAGAAGTCACCACTTCACCTCATAAAAATTAAGCAGTGTTCTCATATTGATGCTCAGGTAAGTCCTTTGTGATAAAAACTGCAGGACCTGAAATCCATTTTCCTCTGGAGATCCTGCATCCTCTCATACAGTTAACTTTTCATTACAGAACAAACATTTCAAAAAACAGATGTTCATGGACCTGAACACATAACCTCACAAAACCCCAACAGCTTCATTCACTAACTCCTTGCCCCTCGTCCTCCAGGGC
The DNA here is from genome assembly GCA_000699545.1 of Podiceps cristatus. NCBI lineage: Eukaryota > Metazoa > Chordata > Aves > Podicipediformes > Podicipedidae > Podiceps > Podiceps cristatus. The sequence continues at coordinate 31,960 of JMFS01039024.1, read as the reverse complement.
CTTTTCTAGCCATAACTTCCCAAAGACACCCCATGTGAAAACCAAAAATTTTTGGCAGCAGGAAACTTTTTAACAGCACAGCCTTAACTTCTCCTAACTTTATCTGGCAACTGCTATGGAGGAAGGTGGTGAAGGAATGGTTCTTCTATCCCTAAGGCACTACATGTTTTAATAATCTTTTACTACTGATCTGCCATATATCTGCTTATTTGCACCCATTTTATCTTATATCCCTGCTACTACAATAGTTGTTACCAGTCAGTATGCATCTGTATTTTGTAAGTGGTACTTTTTAATTAGAATTGTAACGATAACTCTATACTCAAGCTTAGCATTTGGGGTACTTTTCTAGCAGTTTTATCTCTGCAGAAGAGCTTGTTTAACATTAGAAACATGATTTCCACATGCAATAATTGGGTGGATCAGTCCCTTAGCATAACTTATTTAACAAGTCATTATTCAATCCTGACTCTAAATGACAATCCATTCATTGTAAGTATTTGCCTAATGATTTCAGTTAAAGATTGTTAGCTATCTTTTCCCCAAAGAATTCACTTGGAGTACTCAAGGGCCACTGTATTGATAGGCTGTAGTTCTGAAAGTCAGAGGCAAGCAATTATCCAATTCCAAAAATTTAATGAGGCTCAGGTGGATTTAAAACCACAATCTAATTTGCCCATTATATTTGAGTTCTACATGCTATAGGTTCCATGTTTTAGAAAATTATGCATTAGGAGTGTTATTCATTTTTTTTTTTTTTTAATTGCTTGAATTTTAAGTGCTCTGAAGCACTTTCTCAGTATACTTTCCTAATCTATAGACTGCTGTGCAACTTTAAATTTGTAATACTTATTCCTGTGCTACTTACTTATCTAGTTCCAGTGCCCTCTGATAAAGTCAGAATGTGTTTCATTATTTAAACTATTAACAATTTTTTAGCACTGCTTAGGGATGGTTTTATCTTAAAACTGATAAATTGCTTATTGGTTGGTATCACAGCAAAACCACTTTAATTTCTTTCACAGAAGATAAATAAATAACTAAATGCAACATTCAGAAGTTAACAGCAATTAAGTTGAGCTTTGTTTAGATGAATGCTTCCTGATTGCAGCAAAGAGGTGATACCAATATTCAGATTTTTATGAAGGGTAGAAAGCCACTTCATTTTCTATTATAGAAAGTACACAGCTGTGGACAATTCAGAGGGCATTCATTTTGAGGGGAATCCGTGGTGTTTCAAGGCAGCCTGCAACTCGAGTTCTTTTTTTTTTGGATAAGAAGTCTTATTCTTGTAAAAGGAGTGGACTTTAAGTATGTTTATTTAACCATACCGCTAAAAAAAAAATAAAAAAAAAATGCAGCTATGAGTGAGAAGATAACAAGTGAAAAAGCCCAAGGATGGATGCCACCTAGGATTATCAGCCTTGATACCTATTCACAAACCAGGCAGCTATAAGTCCCTCAAGCATACCTTTGAACATTTGGTCACTTGGAGTTGAAGGCAAAGCACTGAGGGTTAGTTTGGCTGTCAGTTTTAAATAACAACTGACTCCCTGCTCCCTTTCTGTTTAGCACATGCTTCACAAAGAAGGAAGATCACACTCTGCTACAAAATGTTAGGCTGTAGTGATGGGCATAATGACCTTTATAGTGTGTCACATCCTGCAGAAAGTTATGTGCAGTGATGTATTAGATTATGTTTTCCTCTCTGACTGTACCACTGTCTACTGAAGTATTTTTTTTAACAATTGCTTAGATTGCCTGGGAAATTGAATTCTAGTTTACAAGCAGCCTTTTCATTTATTTTTTTAACTAGTAGCAATATACTGGAATTTATAGTCCATGCACTGCACTGTACATTTCTGGAAGTGTCAAGTATTTTGCTGCTTGTATAACTATTGACATCTGTTATGCAAGATACACTGTTGCGCTCCAGACTATTATATGCACCATTATTATAGAAAAGCACATCGTTTACCCCATGCATTTTGCCACTAGTTTTATGTATGTTCTTTAGGGACTCTACTTCTCCAGGAAGGCTTTAGACAGAACAGTGAGCAAACACAGTGACACCAATTTACTAGAAAATATTATTTCAAAATATTCAAAACCCTTTTGGAGAGCTTTACAGACACTAACCCAATATTGGTGAGTATGCATAGGTTGGTTTTGGGAGGGGGGGGTGGGGGTGTAGGGGTTTTTTCCTCCACTGTAAGAAGTAAATCTGTTCACACTGAACCACTAGCAAGCTTACCATCTCAAGGTTACTAAGAATTTGTTCCAGGTAGACCCGAGGCTATGCTTAATATGGTCACATTTATTTCAGTGAGAGTTTGAATGCAGAAAGATTTCATGTTACAGAAGACAGACTATGCTTAAATTACATGGTAATACACATCTTTGGACATTTCCAGAGTAGCCCAAACTGAAGAAAGCCTTTACCCAGCTTAAAATACCCATTGGAATAGACAAATCTTGGACAGGATTAAGCCATCTGTTTAAATATTTCAGAGATTCAGTAAGAATACAAATTAAAGTATTGGTTTTATGTCCTTTGATGGTATGAGAGAATTGTGGGGTTTGATAGCTCATAAAGTATCTTCACTGACCTTTTGCTATCAATGAGGTCCTTTTCCCAGTTAGTACTAGGGCATAGCCCTGAGCAACCTGACCTAACATTAGCCCTGCATGGAGTAGGAGCTTGGATCTTTCTGATCAGGAGACCTCAGAAAACTCCCTCTGTCCCTAAATCTATACTGCCACAGCAGAAAAGAAGATTCCTGGCAGTTTTCCTAGGACATTTGCTAGGTGCTTTAAAAATTACAAGCTGCTAATCAATAATGTCCTCAGTATAAACAGTGAGCTCTTAGGGGTATAATATTTTAGCTATACTGAATGCATTTCCTTTTAAAATACTGGTAAAGTCTCTGCAGTTCTTGAAAAAGGCTAAGGAAAAGAGATTAGAAATGACTGGCCAGTGCTACTCCCCCTAGTAGCACTGTTCCCTAAATAGAGGCTCTGTGTAGTTACCTGCCTTCTGCTCCCCTCTTGGCAAGACCTTGCTTCTAGACTGGAATTTCTCCTTCTGCTCCTATGCCTCTCCTTACCTGCCATGTTCCATCTTCCTACTTGCACTTCTGTTTCTTTTTCCTCTTTTCAGGAAATAAACCTTTCTGAGTTTTAAATAGTAACACTTTATTTTAGAATTGGTTTGTAAAGTACCAGGAGTAAAAAAAAAAAATATCTTGAGTACTCCTGAAATGTTCCAGGAAAAGTCATTCTGCATCCCTCTCCCCTGCTACACATTAGGGTATAATAACATAATAAACAGGTATTGTTGAGTTAAATATGGGAGATTCAGCTTTGCTGCAACTCAACATTTTTGATTGAACTTGCTCTGCCGCTTCCCAATTTTTCACCAGGTCAAACATGCTGTCTGCATAGCCTATGGCTAACTACCTTATTTCAGCGAGGAATTCTACCTCAGCTACAAGAAATCTCTTCTGTGACGTGCTCCTATGAAAAGTTTCTTTTTCAAGTAGCTTGACATTTTCCTTGCTCCTCAGTTTCTAAACATCTTCTAATTTTTTCTCTATGATAGGGCTTTTGATTTTCTTACAATAAACTGATATTATCTTAAACGAATGAAAAAAAAAACATTTCATAGGGCTTACTCTTTTATTGTCTGAGATATCAAAACTAACTGAAGCAACTGTGACTATTTCTTCTAGTTTCTTCAGAGCTTGCTGGGATACATTTTATCCAAACTTATACTCATATTGCAAATTTATTTATTTTTCTTTCTTATTTCTACTTCAAATGTAACTTTTTTTTTTTTTTTTTTTTTTTTTTTTTAATATTAGATTACATACCACTAGATTGAGAAATAGTCTTAATCAGGACATTTCCCAAGGAATGGAATTAAACTTAATGATACTTATCAGCAAAAACTGCTGCTTAATTGGGATAGTAATTCACTTAACTGGGATGCCTGTAGGATATTTACTGTAATCAGGTAAGGACATCTGATCCTTATTTTCCTCAAAAGGTTATCAGAAATGCTAGTTCTAGAAAGATGTTGTAATTACATCAATGCAGTATTTCAAGCGTGATACCCTCATTTGAGCTATCGTTCACCTGCTCACAGCGGCACTGTATCTCTGTTCACCGTAGAGGCTGTACCACTCCCGTGAGGCACAGGGGCTGAGGAGGTGACATCCTGAGTGGTCCCTAACCCTTAGGGCTGGATAAAGAATGCAGCAGCTCATGCTATGAATGAACTGGGAACTCCTTCATGAAAGTGGATGATCACTTGATCTGCCTGACAGCAAGAACACGTAACCAGCATTGGACTAATGGAATAGTCTAGTAATGACTAATAACAACTACAGAGTAACTAATGTCAACTAATGGATTGCTTTTGTAAGGTCCTTAAGGATGCACATATGCCACATGAACTTGAGTGGTGCTTCAATGATCTGCAGCCGTTTTATAACTGCAAAATGTGATCAGTTCTCTCTGAGCTATTTAGGAGACTATGCTCTCTGGGATGGCTATATTAAAAGAATATTTAGGAAAAAGTTTCAATATGCTACTTTAATCCACTGTATTTTATCTCACTTGGTCAAATATAAGAGAAGTTGAACTGTTGACAGAAGACAATATCATTTTCAGCTCCTTAATGAGACAATAGTTTTGAGATGGGTAGGGCAACAGAAAGATACTTCAGACTCAAAATAGCATTTTGCTAATTATACTTCATCACAGCATTATGCAGATGAAAGCATTCAGCCTCTCAGTACTAGACATAATGGAACCAATCATGCAAAGCATCACTGTCAAGATAGAGGTTGGTACAATTAGGACTAAAACCAACAAAAAACATTTTTTTTATTATTATTTTTTAGATTATTAACTATTTTACTGCAAGTTGGCAGCACCAGAGCTTTAAAAGTTATAACCAATGGACAATCCATTCTTGATTGTTCTCATCCTGAAATTCACTGTTACTCTTTTCATTCAGTTGAGTGCCTTGCTTTGCTTGGAGCTCAGGAGTTTACTCCATCTAAGCCTGCTACTCAGGGTCCTTGGGAATGGAAAGGAAGAAGAATGACTGATTCCATTAGTATAGATCACTTATCCAGGCATTCACAAACGAGTAAGAATGACAGTGAACATGAAAACTATGCTTTCTAACATGCAGAGTTAATTCCTGTCACCCTAATTTCAAAGAGTTTAGAAAGCAATTACTCTTTCTTTTGCCTTTTATTCTCCAATGGACATTTCTGCTTCGTTACACAGGACTGTGCTGAGCCCAAGAACCATTTGCAGACCTCATCTGAAATTTTAATGAAAAAAAGAAAGTAATAAAATCTGGATATTTCCATAAAGCAGAACTACATCTCTTTCTCTTCATTTTTTTTGAAGCTACTGATGTAAGAAGAAAGCTTTTTAAATTCATTGATAGTTAACTTGGATTCACAACAGTCTTCATGAACAGTACAGTTTCTCAGATAGGGGAAATATAATATTAGCTTATAAGAGTGGTCTGATAGCCATTTTTCAGCTGCTCAGGTTATGTTTTCCCCTCAGCAATCTCATCCCAACAATAACTCACAGGGTTCATATGTCGTCAGTTCAGGATCTTACAAATGGACGTGAAACAGGCAAGAGAATGCATAAATGTGCAGATAACTTTGAAGAAGCGTGTATATGCTGAATCATAGACATTCTTTTCAGTCCTACTGCTACTGACGTAGAATCACAGAATCACAGAATCATAGAATAGTTTGGGTTGGAAGGCACTTTTACAGGTCATCTAATCCAGCCCCCCCTGCAGTGAGCAGGGACATCTGCAACTACATCAGGTCACTCAGAGCCCCGTCCAGCCTGACCTTGGATGTTCCCAGGGATGGGGCCTCCACCACCTCTCTGGGAAACCTGTGCCAGTGCTTCACCACCCTCATTGTAAAAAATTTCTTCCTTATATCATTCTCCACCTGATTCATTTATGCAAATAAAACAACGTATTTCTGTTTAGCAGTTCCATTTCACCAATACATTTTGGCATAGATTTCTAGGACAGTTGAATAAATAACAACCTCAAGATATTTTTGTGTGCTTTTAGAGATTGATCAAGCTTTTGAAATGACTGTGTATAGCAGGGGAGATATTGATCTCCTTCTAGCATCCTCCAGAGATGCTGTGCTATGTGCAGCAATACTGTACAGCTTCTACAGATTATTCCTAGACATCAATCTTTTGACGGATATTTGTAAAAAAACAAAGCTTTTTTTTAGGCAGCATGCAGTCTGTTCCCTGACCCAGATCCATTAGTGTGTATGGACTGGTGATGATGGCAAAGGTTGTAAAGCTCTGGCAGCTCTTTTCCAGGAGTCCAGGGCTGTTGTCACTACTGGAGCTCATTTGAATTCCATGTTCCTGTAGCAGACCTCTGCTCACGCTCTTTACGAAGCAGCCAACAATCACGGAGCAAAGACTCCTTGATCTTACTGGCAGAAGTATGTTTCCAGTCAAAACCATGGGCAGTCTCTAAAATCTGCAGTAAATGATATGGTTATACCGGTCAGTGGTATAGCTGTGTCATATGGATATACCAGTAAAAGTTGAGCATGAACCTAGCAATATGCTTGTCTCAACTTCAAACTCTTTGTGGGAGCCATCTGAACCACACACACGTGAACCACATACTTCTTGCTCTATATTATAAATAATCATACTTCTTACCTAGTAGCAACATGCTGTTCACAGTAATTCTATTTAGGGTTTTTTTTCAGGTTTGCTTTCTTCTCTCAGAAGGGCATGTGAAAATTAAATATGCCGTTCATTAAACTGCAGAGTCCTAATGCCCAAGAACACTTTGCTGTTGTATTGGATATGTATCCCAAGCACTTACAAAACAATATTGAAGGCATCTTTTTTGTTAGCTTCAGAGTAAATACAGAGAGTGACATCGTCCCCTGCTGAAGATGGTTGATAGAATATATTTTATTTGGTTTCATTTTGATCAAAGGTTCACTGCAAGACAATAATGCCAGGCCAAAAAAAAAAAAAAAAAAAAAATAGATGTAATTTGGGGAAAGCAATGCATATTATGGGAGCAGAAAACCATTTTGGTCAAGGGACATATTTAAATGCCTAACTAGGAAAAGACAGATCTAGCACGAATAACTGACATGGTGCTATCACAGTTTGCAATGGACAGCACTTGGACCATATGACCACAGTGATATCCCTGTAGGAAAATATCCCTTCTCTCAGGCAGAGCTTGAGATTCAGTTCCATTAACAGTCAAAAGCAAGAGAAGAAGTTTGCTGATAGGAGAGGTCTTCACCTTCCAGCCATCTCCTTTCTACTGGCATTAGTTGTGGTATAAGTTTGTGGTCAGGCAGATCAGAGAATTGATCTCATTGAGAACACTCAGATGGGAGGGTACGGAAGAAAACTGCCCTGTTTAATGACAGTTTACAGTCACATAAAGATTAAGTTTTTCCAGATAACATCTAAAGTACTGCAAATAAACAGACTTTCAACCAAGTTCAATAATTATGGTTACCACACTGTGCTGTGGAGAGGAACCTCATGAGGTTCAGCATGGGTAAGTGCACCAGTCCAGGCGCCAGTACAGGTTAGGGGTTGACCTCCTGGAAAGCAGATCTGCAGAGAAGGACCTGGGAGGCCTGGTAGATGACTAACCCTGAGCCACCAATGTGCTCTTGCAGCTGGGAAGACCAACAGCATCCTGGGTGTATTAAGAAGACTGTGGCCAGAAGGTTGATGGAGGTTCTCCTCCCTCTCTACTCTGCCCTAGTGAGGCCCCGTCTGGAGTGCTGTGTTCAGTTCTGGGCTCTCCAGTTCATGAAGGATGAGGAACTACTGGAGAGAGCCCAGCAGAGGATACAAAGATGCTGAGGGGACTGGAGCATCTCTGCTGTGGGGAAAGGCTGAGGGAGCTGGGGCTGTTCGGCCTGAGGAAGAGAAGACTGAGAGGGGACCTCATCAATGCTCATCGACATCTCAAGGGCGGGTGTCAAGAGGATGGGGCCAGGCTCTTTTCCGTGGTGTCCAGTGACAGGACAAGGGGCAACAGGCACAAACTGGAACACCAAAAGTTCCATCTGATTATGAGGAAACACTTCTTTCCCATGGGGGTGACTGAGCACTGGCACAGGCTGCCCAGAGAGGTCTGGAGTCTCCTTCCCGGGAGATATTCAACCCCGCCTGGACGCATTCCTGTGCAGCCTGCTCTGGGTGACCCTGCTCTGGCAGGGGGTTGGACTAAGTGATCTCCAGAGGTCCCTTCCAGTCCCTGTCATTCTAGGATTCTGGGATTCTGTGACTGCTTGTGTCAATCTACCTGGAGCTGGTTCAGGTAGTGTTAAATCTCGTTGCACGATGCAGATGTGTACAGGGAGAATTTTCAAGTAATATGACAAAAAATTATTTTTATTGTTTAAAGCTTGTGGTTTATGGCATAATTACAGTATCTGCTCTATGTAATTAGTATACTAGGAATAATTGTCAGTATTAAAAATGTATATCATTGTGGATCTCTATCAAGTTCAGGATTCCATTGTGCTGGTTTTTTCTTTCTATGTAAAATAATTTGCTAATTTGTAAATGAAAAGGATCTCTGTGGAATTGAAACAAACAAACAAACAGCAGATGGTTACTTCATTACTAAAATCACAATTAAAAATAATTCTACATTTTCTACAGTGGTTGTCTCTATGACAAAACAGACACTCAATACTACAGAAGTAACTGTAGCACGTTAGTTACAACTTCATGGTTTTAGGTAGTTATTGCAATTAAATCAACATGGTTAATCCCATTTCATAGCTATTTCCGAGGTTTCAGAACTTTTTTTTTGATAGTGGAATATTGGCTGCTGAAAGGCAATATTTAAATTTATATTTGAGGATGAAAATTGAGCTCTTTAATACAGGATGTAGAATACATATTTTTTTCAATTGGACCTAATCTCTGTCCTCCTGAATGTTCACACAAAATTGTCCACATACCAAAAATGCTTTATTCCAAATGGAGGCACATGTTTAAAGGAAGCAGCTTGGCTCTGCACCCTTGTGGCTCCGACTCTGTCTGGCCAAGGATGTGAAAGACTTAAGGTCATGTACTAGTGAAGTGTACAAAAGCACTGAAGGGTTCTGAGTGGGTTCCACCTTAAGACAAAGACGAGAAGAAAAAAGTCAGAATGCATATGGTCAACTGTGTAATGCTGAATGAAGAGACAAATATTATTTCTTGATCCAAGCGCTGATCCCTTTATTCCCTGAGGCATGAGATTATGAAGATGAATGAAATTCTCTTTGTTGTCATTTTTCAACACAATATGTCACCTGCATTATCACATTCACAATTCAACTGCATTTTACATTTTAGAAAGTATACCAAGACCTCACTGCTCTTCAAAAATATGAGTTCAAATAGCTTTGTGGCTTTTCTTTATGTGAAAGAAAAGACAAAATCTTTTCCTATTATAAGCTTAGACAGCTCATAGCTACTTAAATAAGAGGTATTTCTACAGCATACTTTAAAAAATACTTTTCCAGCTAAAAAGATTTTATTTACAGATGGCTTTGTACTTAAGTGATCTTGAATTTACACATAAATAAAATCAGTAACCAAGACTAAATTCTCCAGGCCATTAAATCTTTGCACATTTAAAGCACTAGGAGGCATAATGTTACTGTGACCTTGATGCCGAACTGCATTACTAGCTATATTAACTAGTGAAACAACAAAGATATCAAATTTAATTCCAAGTATATATTTCATTTTCAGTACAGAATTGCAGGATTTGTCATTACAGCTGAAGAAATATCTTGCCTTGAAAAATAGTGTAAAAATGTGATACTCTGGGTCATTCAAAATGAATCGTAAGTTTGTGCCAAATTTGCAAACAATTTTGGCTGAAAAAAATTAAATTCTTTCACCCAAGCAAATATTCATTTGGAAATAAAGGTAAAGTTAATTAAAAAGAAAAACATTTAGAAAATGTCTTTTTACTCCAGCAACCTAACCCTATGCTACTTGAATGACAAATTCTTTTGCATTTTTAAAAACTGCTCTTACAGCTGGTGTAACAGGAAGCTATATATTCATCTTGTGTGGTTTTGGTGGGTTTTTTGTTTGGGGTCTTTTTTTTTTTTTTTTTTTTTTTGTATACAACATATCTACAACTAGGTGACGGCGTAGCACTTTATTAAAGGAATGATGTCCCAAAGTCACAAATAGTTCTTATTGTTTAGCTTTATCAGAGATACTTTATTGTTTGCTTTTTAGCTTTGAACAAGCCAAAATAACAAGGAAGACAATATCTGTGATTGCCTCACAGGGATTGTGTCCATCATAAAATATGGGTAACTGTTTGGTTTTATAGCCTCTTTCAACAATTGAGTTAAAAAAATTCCAAGAATACCAAGTGTATATAATTATATTCATGCAGTTCTACAGGGTAAATCTTAAAAGATCCCTCTCAGAGATAAGAAAAGTTTAGCTGTGGTAATTCCAGTGGCTCCCACTTTCAGCTGACTTTCTTCTCAGGTGCTTATTGAAAGTCATGTCTTTCACATAGGGATGGCTCAGTAGCTCATGAACCAATTTACAGCCCTACTTTCTAAAGTAAACAAGCCCTCAATTTCAGTTTTCCTTAATTCACTAGAATGTAATTTGCAAAAGTTTAGGAGCTGTCACGTGAGCATCTGAGCTGTACCTGCAGAGAAACACAGAGAGATAACTGAGAGGGGTTTTGGAAGCTGGAAAGCAATGCTGGGAGGGGCAATTCTTCCTACCTAAGCCATTCCCAGAGCAACTCAGAGTCTTCAGATACTAATTCAGTGCACACCAGGAAGGTAAGCCTCACTTGAATCATTAGTGATGATCCAAGCACAAATATAGAGGCAATTATTCATTTATTATTCATTAATTATTTAATCATCATAATAATACATTAATTATTATTGAGGCAAATTATTTTTCATTGACTCTCACACAAGCTTGTAAAGTTTATGTACTTTTTTCTCTTTGAGTTATTATAACAGTACGTTTTGGGCTATGCATGCTCCTTTGCTTAAACCTAAAATTATTCTGCAGAATATCTCTTCATACAGCTCAAAAGTAACTCTTATAAGATGCGTTATTAATTCATGAAAAGGTTTTTCTTTCCTGTAAGCACCACACTGCAAACTGGTGTTCATTGATTTGCTTGTGCATCTGTGTGCATTCTTAAGGTGCCGTGATGTTATGGCCAACTGGGCAGCCCAGAATGGCAGAAAGTCTTCTTATAGAAACTGAGTTAACATTAAAGAAGAAAATCCACCATCATAAATTTTCCTTAGACAGAATTCGTAACTAAGTGAAATAAGATATTATTATTAAAATGGCAATGTAATGACTCACCTAAACTTTTCACCTAAAAAACCACTTTCCACGCTTGAAGTGGAAAGTAACTGTCTCAGTAACGCTCTCATTTATGTATCTGTGTTTGCATCTGTTTGTAATTTCTAACTGGAGTGCCTTCAGTGATCATACTCTAAAGTAGCACCTTGACTTTATTAACAAAGATCAAGGTCAAAAAATGCTTTTCCCTTACCCCTCTAAAGCAGCATTTAGAAAGCTGTCACATCTTTTATTAGTTACTTCAAAGCTAGGCTGGCACACCCATTACCATCTGATTACCTCCTAAAATCCTGATAAGCATAATTAGTATTTTAATATCTTTGCACTGCACAACTGCATTTTAATGTCTTTGCGTTCAAGAGGACAATGTAAGCAAAACATATGCTTTCAATATTTAAATGAATGAATTTTATGGCTCTGCTCCTTTTATAAGACTGAAATATTCCAAGCCTCTAATTCCTACTGAATAAAATCTTAACTTGAAGTGGTTTCCCAGTAGTAATTCTCTTTTTAACTGCTGCTTTTGAAATACTGTATTGGTGCAAACTCTTTTTGCTGTAGTAGTGAAAACAAACAAGCATGGGCCAAGAAAATCAAAATATGTGATACTTATGCTTTCTACCCATTAAACAAATTTGTCTGGGTGATGACATAAAACTAAAAATAAACTGCATAGTTATTACCCTCCCTAGTCCTTCAAAGCTTGGAAAACACTGTATCACTTCTTCTGTTTTCTGTTTTCCTTTACAGAACACTTTTATGTTGATCAGATAAGTTTTAGGACATAAAAATTTTAGGGCATTAAATGAAAACGATCCATTATTAAAAATATGTGCTTTAGAATCATAACAAGATAAAACACAGCAAGCACATGAAAATTTGCTTTAGAATAATTTGTGAAAATTTTCCATAAGCAGAGCCGTGGAAAGGAACAGGACTGCTACTGTAGCTCTGGCTTTTTTGTGGTTTTGGGGGTGTTTTGCCTCATAGGTCAAGAGTCTTCTGGGGAAACAAAAACATTTTGTCAAATGTTCAAATTGTTAGTGACCTAAAATTCAGTTAAACATTAATTAATTCAAGTAAAATGATCTTCTTCCAAATTAAAGCTTATGTAATCAACATACTTTAGTCTCCTAATAGAGAAAATCTTAAAACGTGCTCCTGTTACATGTCAGTACTTGATAGGCACAGCAGGTATTTTAAGAAAACACTCTGTGTACTAAAACTGGCTTTGAGATATCTTTTATACGTCTGGAAACCTAAAGCAAAGTGATACATGCCTGAGAGAGTACAGTCCCAGAAATGCTCAGGCTCTATCTGTACACATCAACGTAACAATGCCAATGCATGGGTTCAGGCCTAGACATTGCTCCACAGGCTGCAGAAGCAATAACATGGTCTCTGGTGTGGGGCTTTGGCCCATGCACTTACTGCTTTCCCAAATAATTCCTCAGCATGGGCCAGTAACCGCTGCAAACAGGCAACCCAAACGTGACCACCCCCTTTAGAGAGGGAGTGGTTTTAGCCAGGTGGATGGGGGTGTTGTGATGCCGCATCACCACCTCTTTCTGGTCACGCTTTGTCTAATGCTGTGTAGCTATGAAGTAGCTCTGAAGTCTCTCGTAGTTAAAAGTCAAAATATTTATGTGTAATGGCAAGGACATTAAATACTCAGATACAAGGGAGAAGATGGGTGGAGTGATAAGAACTTACTATAGTAAGCTACACCTTTTTTCCTTTCAATATTTTAATGATAGTTACCTAAACTAAGACTTACAAAAGTAGAATTACAGGATGGTTACTGTCATGTAGATACAGCTGGATTGGTCTCAAACTAACCAGCTAAGGTAGCGGTGGTGTTGAATGTTTTTGTCTGTATTCTCACTGTTTTTCAGTGCTGTAAAACATGCATGGAAGCATGAGAAGGGACAGAAAAGCATTATGTAAAGGAAGCTTAGTTAGACTGCTATAGTAAAGTAGACCTAGTCAATCACCTCTATAATCAAGTAATTAAGAAGACTATAAAACCTATTTGCCAATACATGTATTTTTGTTCTAAATAGTGAGATGAGCAACAAGTTTAACATTTAGCAAACTGCATTTAATTCTGTAGCCAACTGGTGTCATGTACATATATATTTAAAAATACCAATTTTGCTGATAAAACAGCTTGTAAAATATACACTTAAATCTGAGGGAATATTTTCACTAAGTTCTTTTTCTGTTACTTAAGATTCTCCCCAGTATCTAAACCCGATTCATGAATGCATTTCATTCAATCATGCATTTTCTCAATCATAGAATCAGAGAATAATCCAGGCTGAAAGGCACCTCTAAAGGCCCTCTAGTCCAACCCCCCTGCCATAAGCAGGGCCATCTGCAACTAGATCAGGTTGCCCAGAGCCACATCCAACCTGGCCTTGAATGTATCCAGGGATGGGGCTTCTACCACCTCTCTGGGCAACCTATGCCAGTGCTTCACCACCTGCATTGTGAAGAATTTCTGCCTTACATCTAGTCTATATCTCCCCTCTTTCAGTTTAAAACTGTTCCCCCTTGTCCTGTCACAACAGGCCCTGCTAAAAAGTTTTTCCCCGTCTTTCCTATAGGCCCCCTTTAAGTACTGGAAGGCCGCAATCAGGTCTCCCCGCAGCCTTCTCTTCTCCAGGCTGAACAGCCCCAACTCTCTCAGCCTGTCCTCACAGCAGAGCTGCTCCAGCCCTCGGATCATTTCTATGTCCCTCCTCTGGCCCCGCTCCAGCAGGTCCATGTATCTACGCAGGACTCCAGGTGGGTCTCACCAGAGCGGAGCAGAGGGGCAGAATCCCCTCCCTCGACCTGCTGGCCACGCTGCTCTTGATGCAGCCCAGGGCACGGTTGGCCTTCTGGGCTGCCAGCGCACATTGCCGGCTCATGTCCAGCTTCTCATCTACCAGTATCTCCAAGTCCTTCTCGTCAGGGCTGCTCTCAATATTAATATTTGGTTTACTCTACAACAGTTTATCCTGGCTTTTAATTTCTCTTAGAGACAAAAATGTAGACTGATGAAAACAATTTTAAATGATTTTTCACTCATGACATTAGATTAAACTGCCTTCCTACACACATACAAATTTCAGTCTCTCTCATAGGAAAATAGAGGGTCATTAGCCTTCAGAACAAATGTTTTCCAATAAAATGATGAATAAATAGAAAAAGTCAAAACCATACTCAATTTTCTGACTGAAACCAGAAAACAGCCTTGAGTTTGGGATACTCAGATATCTTTCAAAGACTAGAAAGGCAAGAAAGAGTTCTGGCAAGAAAAGCTCTAAATAACAAAATCAATGGAGGATAGATCCTTCAAAATGTGAGCAAATCAATTCCAAAGGAATCTGTTCCTAGGACATATCATTACTGTGTTATTGCTTCAGATTTATAAAAGAACAGAATCACTGCTTTTTTTTTTTTTTTTTTTTTTTTTTTCTCCTAACTAATGAGGACAGAACCACCAGGCAACAGCTTTTTTCCTGAGACGTAAATTCAGCCTCAAGCTGTTCCAGCTTGGTATTCCTGACAATGTGGAAAACACACTGCTAGCCAGGGATTCGAGTCAGTGGCATGGGAATTAAACTCTGCGATCAGTCCCAGTTAAACCATCTCAGAAAGGGAAATTGCATGAGACCTTGGAGTTTCCATAGGCAGACAATGAAAATACATAAAAGAAGTGAAATCTGTGTGCAGCTTGTAAGTTATTTCTGCCTGGAATATTCCACAGAAATATGACACATTTTCACAGAGCTGGCATGAATGTGAGAAGGAAGAATGTAAATACAAAGTATTTTCAGCTTTGGTGAATTTCTTACAAGAATATGAGTAAAAAATGCAGATTATGCTTTAGTTCGTATATTACCTGGGATCAGAATATTGTCTCTTTAAGTAACTGTTAAGTATGATACTGTAAACATCATGTTTTCTGCAAGAGTTAACCAAATCGTCAACTATAATATTAGTAGTTTTATTAAATATGGTCTCATGGATAATTGCCAGCCATATGAAATTAAAACTTCATCAATTGTGTTGTGCCTGGTCGCCTTCCTAGAGTATTGAAAATAGTGCATTTCAGCACTCCTAGTGACTGTAAATTAGTAAAAAAGTAATTAGACATTTTAATAGCACTTTGGCTAGAGCATCAGCAAGCCCAGTAATTAGATCTTATTAGTTTGTGTTTTGCAGTATAGTACACACCCACACAAACATACACCCACACAAAGCAAAACCTGGCCAAAACCTGAAAAGACACAGACATAGATTTTTTTTTTTTTTTTTTTTTTTATTTTTACTGCAGAGTCTTCATCCATTTTTGAAGGGTAAAAAGGCAACCATTAAGAAAGAGCTCTTGACAGGTTTAACCACTACCAGATCTTAGCTTACTTACAACTTTGAGAAATTTTCTACTGTAAAGTTTCTTATGAATATTTTCATACTTCAGATATCACTTGAAAATATGTGTGAGCTATGGTGATCTATGTCTCAGTGAGCTTAGTACTGCAATTTTTTAACAAGGACAGTGCTTTTTATGGGGGGATTTTCTCCTCTAGAGAAGTGTGCACACCACATTTGCCTCATCTTCTGATTGAAATCATTGGTTTTTTAGCTGCCTGCACTGAGATTAATGCCATCGTCAAATGAGCGGTTCCTTTGATTAATAAGTGTCGGAAGAACTGTGTCCCAATCACTAACAAAGGAGACACCTAAAACATTCATTTAGTAAAGCTGCAGGCTGTAGAAGTCAAATAAAGCACTAAGTGAAAAAGAAAAAAAAAAAAAAAAATCTAACAGTATGCTTGACAGGTCACCTCTAAAAAGAGTCCTGCTAGAAAAATAAGTTACAATCTCTTTCCTTATATAAATCTCCTCTCTCTTATGTACTCTGATCAAAAACCATTACTGAGCTACAAGTGTTATGGCCTTTTTTGTATAGTGTTTATCAAGAACAAAATCTTTAATGATGCCCTTCTTTATAAGTAAACATTACAGACCCAGAAACAAGGATGAATGTAGATTTGCCCTTAGGCAGTTCTGACTCTAGACAGGTCCAAAAGTGTGAGACATTTCCCTCTGTCAGAATGTGCTTATGATATTAATGTTATTAATAATTAAAATATTATTAAATGTTAATATTAAATGCTTTTAAGATACAGAAATTAAGATAAAAAGATAAAATAAAAATACTCCAAATATACTTAATATATCAGGTAGTCATATGCATAGCCTAGTATGTGTTAAACTCCATGATTGAAACCATCAATCACAAAATGATATATACCATAAGATAATTTTCTAACATGTTAATCCTATCTAATAAAGTTGTCATTCAAAATTATTTAAGAGACAGATGTGAAATTTCCCAAAAGAAATCTCCCACTAATTTTGGATCAGGCACCTTGCAGGTTCAGGTGGTACTGTTAATAATATGCCCATCAAAATAAGAACGAGAAATAAGAACTTCAGTAAGATTTTCAGAATCAAGCTTTCTGTCAAAGAAAATCTCTTTCTTCATCAATTGACAGGAAAGCTTCTGAGTGAATTGCTTTCTACTGCTTCCCCTTTTAAAAGTTTTACCCTTTTCCTCTCACTTCTGATTTCACTTGGCCATCACACATACAAGTTTAGCACCATGACTAAGAGATTTCCAAATTCAACATGTATGTAAATTATTATATACAGAATATGATATTGCAACAACACTAAAATTGCAAAGTCATGTCTTCAGAAGTTTTATAATTCCAGAATTTTTCAGGAGTATCTCATTACTTGAAAAGGCTTCTAAAGATACAGTCTAGATGAAGTCTGAAAAAGGGCCTCAAGGATTTAAATGATGACTGAAAACTTGTATTTGTTTACTGTCTATCCCTATAAACATCTCAACATTCCAATACTCCGATTGCCAGAAATTCAGTCCATTAGTTCTAAAAATACCTGACACATAGCATTGTCACAGTAAGTAATGCATCAGCTGACGAGTTGAACACAGCTATTTGCCACTAGAAAAGTATCTTCCTCTTCCTTTGATTCCTGCAAATCAGATAATGAAATTAATGTTTTTCAGGGCAGATTGGAAGTGAATGAGGTCAAACTCACCTCTCCTCTTCTAGATTGTTAAATTATTCCAGGAGAGGAATCCTTTTGATGCCCCTCCACTCTCTAGGTGACAATTATAATTCAATGGGGTAGAAAGCAAGGGTGGCACCTGGAACGAAATTCCAAGTTTATCTAGTGGTAACAACAAAAAACAAGTGATCCAATATGCTAAGCCCTGCTCCAAAGATGAACTAATGTCGTCATCTTTTGGCCTAGGTTTGGATCTCAGATCTGCGCAGCTCAGCTCCTCACGCCAGGCAATGGTCACTGATCACTGATCTTGAATTCTTCCCAGGGTTCACAGTAGAGAGCAGCACAGCTTCAAAGGGAGATGTGAAGAGCTTCCCTCACAGAGACACATCCCCCATGACCAAGATGTTCTCCAGGGAAGTGAGAAGTCATTTGGGATTACTTCAAGATAGAGGTAGATACCTAACTGGGCTTCCAATGTCCCAAGTAGTGAGATCGCATCAGTTATTGTATAAGAGCACCATTTCTTCCTCTGGCTTTTGTGCACAGACATTTGCATTGAGATGGAGGTTAACCAGCTCTAAACCCCAGGTGTTCTCTTCTGGAGCTCCATCTTGGGCAGGCTGTATCATATCATAGTTTTCCAGAATGAACCAGTTGGGCCGGGGCAACCGAGCACGTTGCCTAATAGAGGTCTAAAGCAGAAAAAAGGATTAGCTGCCACAGTTTAAGCTGCTAGCCTTTTTCCGTGGGCCATTCTGATTTGCCTGATGCATCAGGTATTACTAATTGAGCAAGGGAAGTAGATAAATTATTGAAGTATCACAATCGGTCTTTGCAGTTGATGAGAATTGGGGTTGCTTAATTCCAAACATGATAAAGACTTTAAAAGTTAATGTGCAGCTTGTACTGAATAATAACAGGAAAATATTATAATGAATAGTTAATCATCACTTAATTAAATTTTCAGGATACAAGGGCTACTAAGCAATTAAGTAAATATTCTGTACTTAAGGGCATAATTAAAGAGCCTTCCTGCTTCCTGCATATAACATAATTTTAAAAACTTTACATTTCTCATGATCATTTCTACTGGGAAATACCTGTGAGGCAGAAGGCAGATTATGCAGCAACATTTCATTGTTTCCTCAAAGCTGTCACAATTAAAAATAATGTCTTAAACAATTTACATAATAATCAGTCACAAAAGCAATTGTTCATTGTCTAGCATATTAAGGGTCAATGGCATATAACTAGATTGCTGAAATAATAGAATGTGCTCTTTTCAGCAGTTTGATACCTGTGACTGATTCATCACACCCTTCCATCTGTAGTTAATAAAGTCTGGCTGACACGCTGCTTTTGAGCGTTAGTTAGCTGTAGAGTTTATATGATGGGGCATTATGAGCATTGATGCTGTCTAAGGACAACAAATATTTAGACAAACCTTGTCATATTTAACATAAAAAGTCAAAATTTATAAATCAAAGTTTATGAAATGTAGCAGTCTTTATCAGAATGAGTTCTGGTTTGGAAATACACACAAGCACTCTTGGGATTCAGGCCGCTACAGTCAATTCTCAGTCCCATTGACTTTCACTAGTATGAGTAAAATTAACAGAAAAACACATTTCAAATTATTTCACTACAAATATTTCAGTTGTTTAAGGCTCACCATTTCCTTCTTTCTCAATTCATCCCGCTATTTGAAACACTCCTGTCACCATGGTATCAGAAACTGCTCAAAATTACTGGAGACTTTTGCAATAATACCAGTAAAATAAGCAGCTATCTCTGGTTCTGTAGAATCTGCCATGAGCTCTGTTTGTAGCAGCATTATTAAACCAGTTCAATAGGATGCTATGACAGTCGTATTGACTCCTCTGGTGTACCTTATAGACTAATTTTTATTTCATTGGTCTCTTTAACAATACCATTTATTTAATTTCTCATGATACAAATTATTAATAGAAGAAAGACCAGCCTAGTTATCTTGACACCCAATCCACCTTCTGTACCTTTCCTGAACTATGTACATAACATTTTCCTAAATTCTACAGGGCTGTGAAGAATAGCTAATGTAATGTGGTTATGCTTCTTTTTAAAGCGCCGTCTTTAAAAGAATGGTTAAACTGAATCATGTTATGAAACAATGGCCAACTGAGGAAATGAAGAAATAAAGGCACCTTTGCAGATTTTGGCAGTTGCTTTGTTCTATTTGTGGCTGACATTTTGATGCATATTTTCTTGGGTTTCCTCCTGGAAAGGAGGTAGGCCATGATTATTCTAATTTTAGTGTGTGAAGTGCAAAATGAAGACACACAAAGAAAGAAGTTCTTCACTGTTCCTCCTCAGAAAACTTATGAACTGAGTGAGTCATCAGATTTCTATTTATCCTACCAGAATGTTTGGATGTCAGGAAAATCATAACCCAATCCCAGACTACACTTTCCTAAATGTAAGTGGCTGCACAGTTCTCCCCTCCTACTCATAGTCTACTGCAAAACAAAACAAACCCACAACCCCCCAAAAAAACCCACAAAAAAACAACTACCACCACCCCCCTACAAACACTTTATAACAACATGTTAAAATTGCCAGTGCTTTCCTCAGCCTCTCACTTTCTCTCTCTCTGAATACTCAAGTCATCAGTAGCATATACCATCTCATCTCTTCATGAAGACAGCTGCCAAGATCTAAGCTGCTGAGACAGCAATGACTTTGTGAAATAAATGAGTCAAAAGAAAATAAAAAGACGTTACATTTTTCCAGTGATGATATCCAAGTTCAAACCAATGTAAAGTTCACATGCACTAGTATTCAGTCTCAAGAAGACAATTTAGCAGCAGACAGAAGCTATACATTAGCAACATAAATTGATTTCATGCTAATCTTTCTTAGGACCTTCAACAGTCCATATTACCATTTAGCAGTCTACCACTGTTTTTATGAACAGAATGATAATTTGACAGCACACCTACTTTCACTCCTTCACATCTCTCTACATAAGAATTCTTAAAATTTAGAATAGGTTTTGTAGTAACACAGCTTTTCAAAATTACTGAGTTCTACTTTGAAATTACAACTTACAAAACAAACACTTTGGTTACTGAAATCAAGCACAAACATATTTATTTCATGAAGATACTTTTCATTAGTCAGCTCTAGGTCTGTCTGTTAGGACACAAAAATACTTTCAACGGGACATTTTCTGAGGAATTTTTGTTTCTTCAGAAGATGTCTTGTTGGTGCTATCCAAGGGATCTATGCAAAGGAACTTACTATCTTCTAAAAACTTACCTAAAAATTTGAGACATCAGTAGACTAAAGACACCATAATCTGGGGTGTCTTTTTATAAAATTTTTCTTGAATCTCACCTTGTTAGCATCTCTGTTACGTCATTCATTTCCCAGCAGCCCACTTAGCCTCCTAGATATGTTTTTCCTGAGCCTGTGAACTCTGAAATTGTCCAGCTTCCAGGGCACTGTGTGCTTCAGGAATCTTGTTTTCCATAAAAACTTGTTAAATTAAAAATTAAGAAGTAAATATGCTTCAAGCCTTGCTGCATTCCCTTGAAGTCCACAGTGGAGGGTGCCATACAGTCAAGGCTTGGAGAAAGCTATATACATGATCTCTGGGACTCCAACATCAACTAGGATCTTCAGAAAAAATGTTTTCTGCCTAATCTATTCCATAATTACCGAAATAAAAGCAGAAAGAAGGAGGAATATTTGTATCACATATCTGTGGGGACCTAATGTAGTGTATAAAACTTCCTCAGTCCCTTTTGCAATCCACTGGGGGAAAAGAAGATAATAGGAGTGGAGTGCTACAAACCTTCCTTTGGATACTCCTCCATCTCTGCATTTGTTTTTTCCTGGCAGCAGAGACTCTGTGGAAAATAGTTGGGCAACTAAAATGGGTGATGTGAATATTCGTCTAAAAAGATTCAGTTTAGAGGATTTCTATTTTGGCAGAGCATTTTGAAATCTAAGCATCTCATTTTTATGTTTGAATGAAAACGAATTCTGAAACCTTGACATTCTTTGTAAACCCTTCAGTTGCTCAGTCAGGCTTAGTTATACACTCAGGCATCAAAATTATCCTGATTTTGTGCGATATCTGACATCAGTGATGTACAATATTAAAGGTTTTTTAAATCAATTGCACACATGAATCTTAAAATCAATGAAGAGAATGTAAATCAACACTGGAACAAGATTGCACAGGATGCTTTAAATTCTCCATCATCTGAAGTCTATATACTAAAGAAGGAGTAATTGCTAAAGCCCTTTCCAACCACAACTCCTACCAGAACTCATCATATTTGAAGCAAGCGCATAAACAGAAATGGCATGAAGTGCCAGTTGTTAACAGCAAGTGTGAAAGAGAAGACAACTGTGTAGGAATGCCAAAACATTCCTTCTTTCCTCCAGAGAGTATGCCTGAAGGCTAACTGAAGTCGCTGCCATTGTTCCAACTAACTGAAGAAATGTCTCAGTGTTAAGTACCTGAAAAATAAAAATGAGGAGGAAGAAAGAATGAACTTTGTTTTTTCTTTCTTTTCCCTTGCTTTTGTGTATCAGCTAGATGTTACATAAATGTCCTTTTTATTTAATGATCTTCTTGTCAGGGAAGACCAAGCTTTTAAGAGTTGCAACAGTGCCACGGGATTCCTGTTCACAGAATTTCATTTGTCTTTGTATTCTGCAGCCTCCGATCTCAGAAATATGATACAGAGTCTGAAATATGAACTTGAGGAGCAGCAGCAACATCATACTCAAACCACAATTTTCTTGGAGACCATTGCAAAAAATGTCAGTTAAACAAGACACTTTTACTAGCTGTCACATGACAATGAGTTCTCCTCCTATTATCTGTTATGCTATAAGCAAAACTGACATACATTCAGAGTATGTTTGGATTATTCCTCCAAATAATTTCTTCCCCAGTTATATGATTCTGTTGTTGAAATACTCTCTTCATCCGTTGTTTGCTCCTGAATTTCCTTCCCAGATCCTTGTTAAATACTGCTAATGCTCTTTTAGATTAAATTGAGAATGATATTTATAAAATTCTTGCCCAGTCTTGTCTTCTAGCTTCATGGAGTAAATGCTGAAGGAATTTAATGTTTACTTAATGCTAGTTTTAATTCTGGTATACAGAATTTTGGAACTACATTGTTAACCTAACTATAATTTAGCAAACAGAATTTAAAATGGAAGAGGTCTCTAGATCAAATTCACTGGTACGTTTTGATAGCTTCTGACAGCACAAAACTGTGGAAAACTTACTTTTAGTGGAAAGCCATGAATAGCTATATATACACAGTAAACCAGAAGTAACCCCTTTAATCCAGGTTAAGTAGGTCGTTAGTTTATGATTCTGAAAAAGGTTAATACAATTTATACCAGACAATATAGGATAATGGAAAATATAGCTTCCTCAGCTGCTTTGATATTTCTTTTTCTTTTTAATGAGATAACAAAACCTCACTGATTAGGTTAGTAGAGTCAACACCATATTCATAGGTCTTTTCAAATTAGGGATCTAGCTGCTCTGTAAACCGGAATATAAATTTGTATGGCTTTTGTTTCTAGCTCATATTTGTCTACGTTTGCTTTTCAGATACTCAATTTAATTACACGTAATGTATAGTCATGAGGTAATTAATGGAATATAGATTTTAGTGTGGCACTATTACCAAAAAGATTGTCATATTGCTGGGATACCTGAACAAGGGAAATATTAATTAGGCATGGATCAGTTATTTTATCTATTTATTTTCAGCAGTACTAAGAACATTTTGCAAGCAGTTTAAAAAGAGTAATGACAAACAATTGGAGTCAGTTCAGAAACAATGATCCAGAATGATGAATGGACTGTAAAACATGCCATTAATTTCCATTCAGCAACATTCACCCCAAAATCTATGTAATTTATTGCACTGAAATTAAATAGTTAATTAATCACGCCTGATTTATAAGTTAATAGAACCAGACCTAAAGCTTACAGATGAAAGCTGGGTAGATTCATATGGAGGACTGAAAAAAAACCTTTTTTTTTTGAGTCATGATAAATCTCTGCTAAAAATTTTAGTGGTTCTTTAACCTTTCTATTAAAAATGGCCAATGAGGTTTTTGACTTCTTGGGAACTTTTTTATTTCAGTTTCATTTCCAAATACACATTCACTAGATCTGATAGTAATGGATTGAGTGAAGTCCTGTGAGCTCTGTTTGCAAACATGACCATACTAGTCCTTTAGACTTTCAGGTTGTGACTCTACAGAAAGACTATGAAAATAGTTCCCTGAAAAATGGAACTTTTTAACTCTGCTAATGAAGGATATCCATAGAAAATTAAAGTTTTAGCGTTGTGTTCCCCTTTGTATCTCAGCACCCTCTGCTTGAAAATATGCCTAGTTTGAATTGCTCATTGTAGTTTTACTTGTACCTACCACTTTTTTCCCCTTGTCAGGAAGAGTGAATCTGGCCTCATGTAATTGAATATGCTTGTTACAATACTCATACTGTTAGTCAAAACATCATTGGGCACGATCTTGTTATCCCCTGCACTCTTTTGCTTATAATCAATAAAAAGATGTATAAAAATACTTTAAAAATTGATTGAATGCCATTGCACTGAATGATAGCTGCTTTTTTATATTTAATCACTTGGGAGAATTCTTGATAAAATAAGGGCAATTATAGTTCCTCTTTATATGAATCTTGAAGTTAACATCCATGGTTGACTGTTACTGAAAGGCGAACATAAAATATGTTCACAGAGAGAGTTGAGTGTTTGTCTTATGTGCAGGGCAAAGAGAAACATCTATATAGTAAGTATTTTTAATAAAGCAAGAATATCAACTCACAGATTTAGAGATCCACCTCTGAAGTACCAAAGTGTAAAGAGGGGTTTTTTTTAGTAAAATAAAGCATTCCAGGACAAAGGTGATTTTCATCAAGCATAGAGCTGTAGGCAGAAGGAAGATTGGAACCTTGCATCTGATTTAGTACTGAATGAAAGCTGTTCCCGGGCAGAGTTTTTGCAGGGATGAAAAGAACTGTCAAATGAAATCAGAAATTGGTGTGCAAATTGAGAACTGTAGAATGCTATAATTAACTGAAAGAACTGGCAAGCTTGGGCTTGATGACATTAGTGATCAAAAGTAACCTCAGAGGTTTTGGGACTTTGTTCTTATTCTGAAATCTTAGAGATAAATTATTTGTAACTACTATTTTTCTGTGTCTGTCTCAGTTCTTGTTAGACTACTGTGTTAAATGTTTTCTACATTATTTACAAATTCTTTTATTGTCACAAAAGGTAAAATTATGTTTTACGTAAAAAAACCCAAAACCTTCAAATTTATGTCTAAAAGCTCTCCTTTTTATTTACTATCATTTTTCTCTCTTGGTTTTTGGTCTCATAAATCAGTATATATATACTCCTAACGTGATCAAAATTTGCCATCTGTAAACAAGAAATTACATGAACATGCTAATTTTTGTTTTGGACAAAAGGGATTCTGCTGCTGTGTGTTTGTGTGTGAGTGTTGGGTTTGGAGAAAAGACAGATAAAAGGTACAACATTTGAATGGAAGGATTCCTCTCTCCAAGACAAGAAAGCTCTGTGGAAATCAAGCACCATCATCTACTTCAGAGTTTGCTGAGTAGCAGGGGACTGGACTTGGTCCAAGACACCCTTGGAGGCCAACACCTGGAGTCCCCCTGCTGTCAAATTTCAGAGCTCTGGAGCTCTGGACAGCAGATCAGAGCTGGGTTTCCCGCTGTACAACTTGCAGTGGGCTCCTTCAGTCTTTTTTCTGTTTCCAGAAACTGCCTCAGCAGTCTGTCCTCAGCCTCTTCACATCTTATACTGTGGATAAGTAAGCCGTGTTCACAAGCACAGAAAATCTTTCTTCTGCATGCCAAGCAGAAAAGGACGTTGTATAAACACAAGCACCCAGGCTCTACTAGTACTTCTTCAGTTTGCAGTATTTCAATGTTCGAAAGATAACCACTCGATCTAATCAAAGCCTACTGCTTCCAGAGGCAAGCCTTCCATAAAAAATGTTTGGGTTTTACCTGTTGCAAATCTCTTCATGAGAAAAAGAAATTTATTGCCAAAACCGGCTTCCAATTTCTCTGTCTGCTTTGCCCCTTCCTCAACTAGGAGCATAGTAGACACTGAACCCAGGGTAAATACATTTGAACGCTGAGAGACGGAAGCCAGCATGAAGAGTTACAGCTTGCATTAAACAGCCACCTTTCTGGCTATGTTGATATTGGTTGTTGAAAGTAAGTAAACATTTCAAATAGTAAATAAGTATATGACATAAATAATTCACCAGTCTTGTCCACTGCAGAAATGAGGTATCCAGTACTAACTGGGAAGTTAAACTGGTTTGCAGCCCCTGCAGAAGAACATGAGAGGGAGCAAGAAGCAGCACACCCATGGCTGACAGAGAGGCATCTGGCAGGCTGCCGGGTAGGAGGTGTAAAGCAATACCACCCACAGGGTCCAATGACAAAATCAGTTCCTCTCACTTTCTAGACTGTGCCTTAGGCTCTGCCAGCACAAGGTGAACCTTAGTTACAAGCAAAATTTCAGCAAAATTAATATAACTTCATGCAGACAAACCCGAGGTGACACATCTATGCTTCGTCTTATGTACGCAAATTAACGGCCTATTTAGCATCTCACTCCGCCGTGCAGCTTGTTGCCTGCATCGGGAACCAGAGTCATGAGAGCAGTTGGCTGATTTCAGTTTCCAAACCTGGAAATCCCAGCAAAGCAGGTAATGTGATCAGATTTTCCTTAGACCTAGGGTATTTCTAAAACTATTGTTTATCATTTAAACTATTCAAGCAGCACCCTGTATAATCTGTTAGACACATGCCTAATTTGTTATCCTGGTGGGAAAAGAAAAAAAAAAAAAAAAAAAAAAAAAAAAGACAATTGAATTGAGTAAAACTATGAGAAGTTAGCACTGCTTTTAACAGCAATATTCTACGCAATGTTTTATTCTTCAAAGTCTCTTACTCTGCATATTCTTTTTTCCTAATCCAAGTTCTAAAAAACAACTGAAATTTTCCTTGTTTTGTTTTTTTTTTTTCCTATCGTCTCTGCTGGTATTCATGAAACTTTGAAACTTTGGCATCCCAAAAAAGACAGATGAAATAAATATCACATCTACAAAATAGATGTATACATCTGTCGTAGTTGTTGGCACTTTATTTGTAGATATCGAAGAGAAAAAAAATCACATCATATCTGATGCTGCAAGGCAGGTGATTTGAACTTGTTGAACTCAAGTAGTGCCTAAAGTAGTGCCTACTTCTCTATGTTGACTAAGAAGGGATTATATAGAACTAGCTCAGATGCACTCATGTATACTGTAGACACCTAATTTTACCCAGGAATTCTCAGAATATTACAGTGGATGTGCCAGACCATTTGTGAGGGCACGCACATAAGGTAGGATGTACCAAGCAGGGAACACAGAAAGACAAATATTTCTTAAATATGTAAAATAACTCTTCTGTGGAATGTCCCTGTTACTTGAGTGTAGGAGGCATTCAGCACTGAAATTTAGCTCTACGTTAATTTTTGTATTTCCATTTCATTCTACCTCTAATTGTCAGGTTCTGCAGACAAGAGATGGGTGTTATTGCAGAAAACAAGAGGCGTGGTTTGCAGTATTTTACTGCTGAAGTAGGCTGAAGCTTCTTGCATAGAAGCTGCCATATTTGGATTTTTGGAACATAGCTTTGAAGTAAATGATGGTACATAGGCACAGATTACAGATAGATTCCTGGATTAGATGGAAAATTAGATGGCAGAAGAAGAGTGTATGATTCTGAAAGAAGTCCAGCAGTTCTGCTTGATTTATCTTCCTAGTCAGGCTGAGCTTACAATATTAACTTTAAACAACCCTTTTTTTTTCATACTTCATCTTCCCTCCTGCCCATATAACCCAATTTCCTTTGACATCAATGATGTTCAGATCTGGAAAAGACAATCACTGGATGCAAATTCAGCACAATGTATAACAGCCACTTGTTTCACAGCAGAATAAGTATTCTCTTGTCCCCTAGAAACATCGCACCCCAATTTACATGTGTATGTGTTTCTAAAAAAAACAACCAACCAACCAAAAAACCCCACAAAAAAACAACAAAAAAACCCACAACCCCCCAAAAAGCCACTAAAAAACAACCAGAAAAAAAGGTGGGGTTTTTTTGCTGGCATTATTTGAAATTTCAAATATTTCTTAATGTTTATATTTCTCTTCATAACAGCCTTACAAGCATTCCGTATATAAACACCCTCAGAAAATAAATCCTATAAGTTTTTGATGTATTCTGCTTACAGGGTTATTTCCTTCTCTGCTATATTGCTGCTTTCAGACAAGCTCCAGTGAACCTCAACTTCTTAATTTGATGGTTATATGCCTAGATTTTTTTTTTTTTTTGATGCTAAACCGTAATTTTAGTAAGTTTGTTTAAGGAATCCACACATGATGTTGCAAAAAAGTTACTATGCAAAAATTACACTTTTTAGCCAAATAAATTTGGTATTTATTTATCCTCAGGGCTGTATCTTTCCCTTACAGCAAAAGCAAAAATGCTGTGTTTACTGCTGTTAGCTTTTTAATACTCTCAGCAACAATGTAGTGTTTATAAAGAAATAAGAGAAGAATTTTCCTTATCATACCCATTAGTAGAATTGTTAATTAATCTGATCCTTGTATATATTATCTATCTTTGTTGAAATTTCTCAGTATTACACAGCTCATTCAGCAATATTAGGAAACACCTGCAAATTAGGAACGATGGCTTTCTTTGAACTTAGTTTACAACATCATGATTAAATGTCAGCCTCATTAGTATAGTAGAATTTTCACCATTCCAATTATTGCAGCAGCAGTGAAGAACGATAGGGGAAACAGTTTAGGTAACAACTTCATTTTATCTGTACAATCCACATAAAAATCAGCTGCTCTAGTATAAATGAATGAAACTAGAATAATAATTATTGATGGATTTATATAGAAAAATAAAAGAACTAAATTGACTTTTGATTCACAAGCTGAGTTTCTGTATAAGCCAACTGAAAAAAAAAATAAAATATATAGGTGTGTTGTTCCTCTTCTAAACACATTTTAATTGGGAAGTCATTGAGATGTGAAGGATCACTGAGACATCATGAAGATGAAATCACTTCTTCACAGGAACAGCAGAGTCACTCCCATACTGCCATGAGGGAGAGATGTTTGTAAAATATTTGCTAGTGGATGAGCAATTGCTACGCAATGACTGAAGCTTATAAAACAAATTACAATCACCTGTCGTGTTTTTCATTGCATCCATAGACTGCAAGTACTTTGGGACAGGAACTTTCTCTTTCATACACAAAACAGATTCTCACTGATGAACTGAGGCACAATTGAAACACTGGTAAAACTGTAACTAAATAATTTAATTAATGCACTTGTAACCAAATTTAACATGTTATTTCAAAAGTGGTTTAACTGAATGTGACCCCTGAATTTGAAAAACGTGTTCATTTCTGTTCCTTTGTTTTTTGAAAATATGCATCAGTGTTTTGACCTGGCTAAACATTTCAGAAAAATGAAGAGATTATTTGTGTGATAGCATTAAAATTTATTAGGGATAGAGCTTTGAAAGTTTCCTTTTTAAATGCACCTAAATAAGTGCATAATGGTTCTTCCTCCATTTGATTTGTAGAGTCAATATTTTCATGGAATGCTCATCAAATAAATTTTATATTTGCTTCCAAGGTCATGCATACTTTTTTTCCCCTAATTTGAAGCTATTGTTTGCTAGTCAGGCAGTTCCCTCAAGATACTATTGAAGATTTTCAAATTAATAAGTTTATCAAATTTAGGGAAATCTGGAATGAAAATCATACTGACAATCATCCATTTTCTCTTAGTAATTTAAGAACTAAATCTATTTCATAGTCATTAAAGGTCTTATTTTGAGAGATTGATCCTTTTTTTCCTTGTCTCATTGGTATAGTGGCATTTCATTATTCCCTTCTAACTCACCAACTGAATCATATTCAGAATCAAATTGGAAGAGCTTGAATCATGTCTCTGAAACCTGAAAAAAAATCTAATGAGGTATCTTTTTGTAGGACATGTTTAAGCTGATTAATTTACTTGGAACAGGATAGGTGCATTCAGAATTTGGGCAAACAGCAAGACTGCAAGACAAAATGACCCTAAAGAGGTTTTGGGGCATATTTGGTAGAACATCTGCAAGTAACTCGAATTTATGGTCTTAGTGAGCAAATGAAACATTTATTCAAAAACTGAATAGGTCTTATGGGTATAATGAAAGTAAGAAGCTGCCTTCATATTTGCTTATTTTCCATTTCAATGAAGTAAGTGCTTTTCTTCTTTCCCACAATGAAGTAATCTAAAAGATATCATGGGAAGAAGAAAAAGTTAAGACATAGAAGGTGAACATATTTCATAAGTGCTTTGTTTTGGCCTTTAGAAAAGGAATAACACAACTCAGTCAATTTTCTTTGTGGCACAGAGCATAAAAAAATCATACAAAACATCTCATGGCATTTCATAAAGCTGAAGACATCTTAATTGGCTGCTTCTGCAGGCAATTGGCTCTTTTACCCTATGGTATGATATACCTACATTTTAATAGGCATGTCTTTTGGTAAGAGTTTTGGTCCAGACATTTATCCTCTTTTTTTTTTTTTTTAGGAAAAAGGTACTTGGCATGGAGAATGTGGTAAATGGAAATTTTAAATCCTATTTACTGTGCTTTTTCTCTAAGTTAACTGCTTCCTTCTCCCACAGAGGAAGCAAAGCATTTCCAAATGAAACAAGAATGTCCTTCTTGAAGGCTTCATCATGAATGTTAGGTTTTGTACCATCTGTGTAACAGAGGGTAAAAATGCAATGGCTCTGTTTCAAAGAAGTGGTGGTTCCCAATTACAAAGAGTCAGATGTGTGTTAATGTTTCCCGACCACATTTGACCTCTGTATGAGGGTTAAAAGGAGCATCTGACTGCATTTTGGCCAAAAAAAAATAATCAAGCTAAATATCACCACCTCAACCTGGAAAAAAAAAAAACAAAAAACCAAACCCAAACACTGTTTCCCCATCACTTTTCATTATTAATATCCTCTGAATTAAAAAAAGACCCCTGAAAACATAGTGGAATGGAGACACAAGTCAAGGCTGTTATCTTTAATTTCTCCAGAGCTGTGCTAGAAAATAAGCCTAGGGGTAATAAAAAAAAAAAAAAAAAAAAGAAAAAAGAAACATCACGCTGTTTACCACCTAAAAGGAGAAAGTTGGCATGTACAGAGTGTTTGTGATAGTGAAATTAAACAGCAAACAATTCTGACAGCGAAATTAAACAGCAAACAATTACACATCTATAAAAGAGAATACCCATCTGAGCAGACGATGGCATACATTTGTGTTGAAAGCCTATATATACCTAAGCACTAAAAAATAGAGATCTATAAAAATAGATTATAAAACTCTAGATTTCTATGTTCCTCTTGCATAACACTTGAAAGTTAATTCCAGTAAAACTAAACTGCTGCAGAAACATTCAATATACCCCCAAAATAGTGAAACAGGCAAAGAAAACACATACACTGCTGTTCACAAATTGGATTTATCCGAGCTCATTGTTAATGGTTAGGGTGATTAGCTACACCACAGTACTCCAGTGTCTTGCTTCATCACAGACTCCAATGTCTTGATCCGAGTGATGTGGTTTAGACTAAACGAGAATTACATATGGCTTTTCATTTATATTGTTCAATTGTACATTAACTCCTGGAAGACCATCACTACAGTTAAGTGGATTAACTGACCCTGAATCAGTACTACATGTGCATGTATCAATACCTGAAGAAGAAATTGTTTATTTTGCTCTCATACTGGCCTTTTCTCTCCTGAAATCCACAGCTAAAGCTATGATGCTGGGCTAAGGAAGAGACCCAGAAGTGCCACGTGTTTTCCGCATTTCATGTCACTGAATATAATCTGCTGCATAACTTTGCCAGCTCATATGCGGCGTTTGGAACTGCATGGATTCCTTTCTATGATTTCTTCTATGATTTCTTCCAAAGTCTCCAAACTTGGACATCTTCAGCTATGGACTAAGGAACAAGACTACATCACCAAAGCTGTACTTCTCTGTTACACTCTAAGACACAGCTTTACATTGGAAAATCTTGTACCTCTAATCTACAGAAAATACATACACATATATAACTTTGTAATCTCTGTGAAGAAGATAAAACCTCTTCCTAAAAAAATATCTCTCTTTACCAGCAGAATATTTTAAAGCTTTAACCAGAAGACATCTATTACAAAAGCTTTGTAATAGATGAGTTCTTCAACTAACAA
>JMFS01039022.1:0-11998 GCA_000699545.1 Podiceps cristatus | reverse complement strand
GTCTGGTTACTGTTCAGGGTTAAACTATGACGCTATACTTGTCTAATAGAGATTTTTTTTTAACTCCCAGCTATGAAGGCCAGCTCCCTAATTTAAGTTTGAAACACTCATGTTTTCCATTCTATTAGTCTCTAAACTTTCAGCCATAAATTTAAGTGGAAGCACAACTGGCATTTATAACTTTCGAGATAAAACTCTCACGCTGTTACATTTCTTTGGTAAAGAACCATTTTCTGCTGCTGAGGGTATAATAATCAGGCAAGGCTGTTGCAAGGTGTTTGCCATTATACAGAGATGAGAAATTACTGATCTGCCCTTCATATGGCAATGGAAATGGTACACAGGTTACTACTACTTTGATTCGCAGTCCCAAGCCTCAGCCCATGTTACTGGTGCTAGTCTGGTGTTTCATACCTGAAGGACTGAAGAAATCACCAGCTGTACAGTGAGTCAGTCTCTGCACACACGGAGAGATTCATCATGAATCTTCCTTGTACATGACAAATGGGCAGAAGAGGTATTCACGTCATCTGAGTTTAGCCTAACATCTGAAAGGTCCATCTTGTCTTCATTTCCTAAAAGGTAATCTCAAAAATCAGCTCTTAAAGAGCCTAAGACAGATAGTGGGACCATTGTTCCTTTTTCTCCTGGTTGTGTTCAACCTGGTAGACATCTCTGGATTTTTCTCTGTTTTCTCTCGGTAATTACTACTTTCTTATTCCTAGGCAGACTTCCAGAATCTGTGTGCTACACTCTGTGTTCATTATACTGTCCACAACTGCATCAGATACAGCTAATTAATCTATTATGCAGTGTACATGAAAGGGAGGGGAGGAACATAGCTAACAATACAGTATTTACTAACTAGCAACAGAGAGTATAGGCTTGTGTAGGGGTTAACATCAGTCCATCGGTCCATTTTTTCACCAAATATCTACTTCTGATCATCTTCTACTTGATAACACAATCCTCTACCATATATTCTTTTTAGTTCAGACATAAAGGTAAAACTAACTATAAGGGCAAATGAGGCAAGGAATTGATTTAACTTTCAACCTGCTTTCCCGTTTTGCAAAAATACCCAAAACTCATTTGACTTATGCTAGTTAAAGGTATTTTTGGCACATATATAAATCTCCTTTGCTCAGAAAGAAAATGTGACAAAAGGGTAAAAAGTAAAAGGCAATGTTGAACACAGTTCTGCTGAAGCCAGTTTGGGATACAGGGACGAGAGCTGTGTTCACAATTTCAAAGAGAGAAGCCTTTTCCCCAAAACACCTGTTTTAGGGAAATACTAACTTGCAGCTGCATTGTACTTCATTTCAATGGAATCCCACTGATCTGATTAAAAGGTGCTGTTCCACAGCCACATTATCTCATTCGCTTTGAAGGGGAAAGCAGCGGACTTGATCAAAACATGCCTCCCCATGGCTGTATTCTCAGAGTCACTCTCACAGCAGAAGCAGATGATGTGAATGAGAATTGTTCTTTACTAGAATTGTTAAATTCTATAGCAAATTCTGTTAAATTCTTATAGCGAACATGCTTCTCTCCTCTTCTTTGTTCTGCAGTCCTATGGAAGAACCAGTGGTCCTGACAACTATATTAGTGACATCTTCCCACCCTCCCTTCTCCCCACTGGGTTTCCATGGAAGTTCTGTCTGTGTGGGGCATAATATTTCATTAGACTTTCTTGCTGCCTAACAGAAGTGAGTAGTATGGTTGATTGTAATGAGTTTGTTGAATAGACCAGAAAGCAATTTGCAGTTTTTCTTCATTTTCATGAATAGAGATGGCAAATTAATTTTGTTTCTGTTAACAGATCATGTTTTTCTTTGACTTTTCATTATTTAAACCCCGTCTTATGTCTAAAAGTGATTGTGAATTACACCAAAATTCTTAAAGATGAACAATGAGTTCATTGAACTTAAGCTATTGTCTCAGAAATTTTGAGCCACCTGAGATGTCCATCATCTTGCTGCACTGGGGTTCAGATTTAGAGTACCTGAATGCCACAGGTATTGTAAGTGCCAAATACCACAAGAACAGAAAACTTTGTATTTAATCCTCTTACAGAAAACAGGGTATTCCAATATAGATGTATGGCAGAAGTCCTAGTTCAAAGATCTGATAACAAAGATATTGGCTGCTATAAGTAAGGAAGTCTGAAAAGGTCACAACACTTTCGTAGTCATTGGGATGTCTACTGTTCTATCTCTAAACATTTTATTTCTTCAGGAAAGAATATGTTCATGAAAGAAATCCTGTATGTCAGCTTGCCTGCCTATTCAGGATTTTTTTTTTTTTTTTTTTTTTTGGCTTTGAGGATCCCTCAGGCTGAGACTTACAACCTAAATATTAATTATGACTATTTATTGAAAAAGATGTGAAAAATGATTGCTAGATATTAGCAGATCTTCAAAACCTGTGGTAACATTGTTAATATCAATCTACATCATGATTTATTTCCTAAGAGGTAAATTGATTCTGTCATTTTATAACTTTATTGCTAGACTTCCAGTACTTCTTTACATAACCTTTTACACTTAAATTAAAGTAGGAAGAACAGTGACTCAGAGGAGAAAGAATACTTCAGTGGAAATCTGAACCTTTCACATTTTTCTTTTCTTTATTGAAAACAAACATTACAATGTCAGATTTGGATTACAACCCAGACCAGCTGAGTGGAACTGGCCAATGAAGAGCTATGATCTGGGGATTTGTCCTGGAAAACTAAGACAATGGAACAGCAGTGCTCAAAGACATATGAATAAGGTGGAGGTTGGCTGGCTGTCATGGTCAAAATCCAAAGAAATACTTGATTTGGAGCTTCCAAGTTCCATCACCTGTTGGAAAAGAGCTAAGCAGTGGCCTGTTCACATGAATGCAGCTGAACTATGGCAGAAGATGTGTTGAGTGCCTTGGCAATGAAGGGGAGAAAGCTGGACACTAACTATGAATGCTCTCACAAAAATCCATGGACATTTGTTTCATGGGAGTTGGACCTCATCAGTATAGAAAATGTCATCACAGATCTAATTAACACCAGCCAATATCTTACTTAATAGCAGTACTAACCTATACCATTATTTTTCATATTCATCAGTGTTCCTAATGCATCACTTTTTGGTATCAAAATGTTTAGGTCAAAAGCCAGAATCAAAGATTTCTAGGGTCACAGTGGATACTATAACCTTTTCTGTATTTTCCAAAGTCAGAGAAAATTCTCTGTCAAACGTAATTTACTCCAGTCAACCTCATTATGTGGTCAAAAGGTGGAAATATAAGGCAGGGACAAGGATGGAAATTTCTGACAGTGAACAGAGGCTGGAGCGTTTGTGTCTACACTGTTCTGTACAAATGCTGGTAAGTCACAAGCTCATCTTCCACTGCAGTCTGGCTTTGTTATACCTTTTTTTTTTTTTTTTTTTTTTTTTTTTTTTTTTTTTTTTTTTTTTTAATTGTTATGCTCTTACTTATACTGCCAACTAAGCAGACTGTTTATGAACTGATTGCCTGAGTACACAGCTCATACACTTGCACTACTGTTGGGCTTTTCATTCTGTGCATAGTTGGAAATAACTGCTGGCCCATTTTCACAGGCATGTCTCTCAGTTATTGCATCTGATGCATGACTCAGACTTTGCCATTTACACACAAGTTTATTTTAATATGTTGCTGCAATTCTCATCTTTTGGGGGACAACTGTAAGAATTAAAGGATTTCTTTTCCACAAAAGACCAATGATCCCAGCACTGAATTTGAGTTTAAATAACTTCAGAATAATTCTTAAGCAAGTTTCAAGATAATGTTAGTGTTTTAAGCTTAAGTAAAAATTGCGTTAGGTTTCTAGGGGCTATTTCTCTGCAATGAGCAGAGAATACTTATTGACTTCTGAGTTCTTGATTTATGACTTATATTAATATTTGGTTTAATTTTAAGAGATACTGAATAAAAGGTATAAATGGCATGTAGGTTTGGGGGCACATTACTTATACAATCAATCTCTATTGAAATTGATTACATAATCAATGAACCGTTAGGGAGTTCTCAGTAATGAGTAGCTTGCAGCCATAGTTTGTACTCAGACTTCCTAGGCCAAACAGGTACATCCATTTTGCCTCTGTTTACTCTATTGTCTGAAACATCCTATGTACTAAAATATTTGATTGGCTTGAGAAGGAAAAAAAAAAAAAAAAAAAAAAGGATAATCTTCAGTACTCCTAGAGCTGATAATGAACATAATATCCTTAGAAATCCTGATAATCCTCATGATTAATTTCATATAACTTTTTAGTGATATTTTCCATTTATTCATTTATTGCTCAAGTTCTTAATGATTTGAAGTAACAT
The DNA here is from genome assembly GCA_000699545.1 of Podiceps cristatus. Lineage (NCBI taxonomy): Eukaryota > Metazoa > Chordata > Aves > Podicipediformes > Podicipedidae > Podiceps > Podiceps cristatus. The sequence continues at coordinate 7,645 of JMFS01039022.1, read as the reverse complement.
AAACTTAAATTTGATCAAGTACAGCTAAATCCACTTAGTTCTTCCTCCAAACTGCTAAATGGATGTAACATGTTGTAGGTAGATTGGCATACTGACAGCTGTACTGCTTCCCAAGGAGAGAGAGAGTGCTGACTTCACTTGTTTCAGCAGCAATGGAAAATCTTTTAGAAGATAATGATGAACTATAATGATAGGTAAGAGAGCAAGATACAAATTATCAAGTCGACTTTCAATTCACGCTGCTTTGTAGACTTCATCAACACAACCAGCACGAAGAGGGTAGATGAAAGGTGAACACAGATTCTCAGTGCTACCCTTTACCTTGGAAAAATCTATTGCCACAATCTCAGAAAGATTATTTTTGTGTATGAGGAGCACTGACTCATTTAAAGAGCTGATACATAGAATGAATGACTGACTTTGTATACATGGCGAAGCATTTGGGGTGATTTCTTTTATACTCCTGGGGGAGCTGGGTTTGTTCTGTGAAGAACTGAGAGTGCCCGCATGCCAAAGGCACTCAGCAATTTATAGACCCTCAGAGTTCTTGAGCTGAATCTTTAATATCATGCCCAGCTACAGAGGAATAACTGGGATGTATTTGGGCTGGAATACATAAGGGAGGAGGCAGCACAGCTGCTCCACAGAGTGACCCTAACAAGATTGCTGCAGGTAGATGGTGTGAGAGGAGAAGATTCATCAGGTAGAGGCAGACATTTCTGACCCCAGTCACAAAAGTCTGCTTCCAACTGTTGTGTATTTGCCCATCGACAGTGTACCGCTGCATATAAAGCATCTCTGATAAAAAGACTGGTGCTTTGCCACAAAAAAGAACCTGTAACCTCCCCTCCCACCCTCACAGTGGCAACTCTGTGTTCGAGCCCTTCTCAGACCCCAGCTCGGCCGACTCGCTCCGGTGAGGCTGGTCCATTCTTGCTGCAGGACAAAGGTGGGATTGCCATATTCCTTCCTGCCTTCCTCAGGCCCAGGCATGTAAGATTTTCTAGCTGTTCACATGAACTCTGAACTAGACGGTATTCTATTAATCAAAAAAAAAAAAAAAAAAAAAAAAAAAGTATTTTTGCCTTTCCTTAGGCTTTGTCTGACCTCACTCTTCAACAGTAGAAGGTTATATCATGGATTTTGGAAAGAAGGAGCATTATTACAGGGCATCCTCTTACCACCTACCTCCCACAACTCACTGATATTTTCTCTGCATGTATATTACTTCCTAACTGCTATCTTTTATGTGGCTTTTCCTGAACTAATATCTGACTGATTCAATGACCTTTAGAGTTAACCTATCAAAGCAGTAAAGATAGTTAAATCAAAATATACCAGTCTACTCAAATCTACTTGGTACATTAGCTAGGCTAAAGATTTTATATTGTCTTAGTTTCTAATTCAGGAAGGTCATTTGAAAATCAAAGAAATGCTGAATTTTTTATTGATTTCTTAATTATTCAGTGCTTGTGGTTACTTCTTTATGTTCCACTATGTTGTTGTTTTTTGTGAGGTTTTTTTTCCCCACTTTCCCTTTAAAAAAACAAAATATTAAACCCAAGACAATCTTTTGCCACACAAAGGGCAAGACTGTGATTGTGAAACTTTGCCTTTCAAATATTTAATCTGTTAAATCCTCATTGAGGGAATATTTCCTCATTCAAGTAATTACCTTTATTTTTAGATATTTGTATAATGAGTGTGTGTATGTAAATACATACATATATGTATGCATGCATATGTACCAGCACACATCTCTAGGCTACAGGAGCAGAGCAAAAGCAGTTGTGGGGCAAACCTTACAGTTTCACTTCTGTATGAATCTGAACAGTCTGATCTTGTTCAATACTTTTTATGAAGCAACATGCATAAGTAGCAACAGGTATTAAAGAAGACAGGTTGCCTTTTCCAAAGCACTTTCCAACTCAGGTATGACTTTATAGTCCTGTGCTGTCTTATATTTCTTACGCTGCTAATGAACTAATTTTACTGAAGCATTTTTTGTGGAACTGCAGAACAACTAGACTATTATCCTAAAAATGCTCCATTCAATTAAGAATGTCCATTTGCTTATGTAAGCAGAAATACTACTTTTTTTTTTTTTTTTTTTTTTCCTCTTGATTACATTTAAGTTAGTGGAATTTCAGTGACTCAGTCTCAATAATTTAAGAACTGTAATATTGGATATTTATGACATTCTTTCCATTATTAACACAATGAATAGAATAATTTACACCAGTTCATTTATTTGACAATTTTTTTCTACTTCTTTTTTTCTTTTCCTTTTTTATTATGCTAGATAATGTTGGTCACATAAAAGTCAGCAAATTATTTAATTGAACTTAACTATGTATAGTTGAATGATGTAGATGATGTTGTTTTCATTTGAACCTCTAATTATGGCTTGCCTGGTTGTTTCATGTTCTAATTATCATCATACTTCAAACAAACAAACAAATAAAAAGTATTGGTTTCCCATACTATTGCCATAAATAAGATGAATCAAGTGTATCTTGGACTATCAGTGTCCAAAATGGCATGACACTGTAAAACAGTATTTTCCTGTCATTTGATACATTGAAAAGTGACAGATCATTTATTTAGACAACTTCACCGTGTTAACTAATTTGCTGAATAATGATGCTCATGAAAGTAAGAAATCATTTTCATCAGCTTGATCCAAATATCATTGCCAAAAGAAAATCTGCTCAGCAATGTCCCTTAAATTCCATTTCTTGGTTCTTGGAGAATAGTACTCAATAACTGCACTCTACTGCCAAATTATGTACGATAGTAGTTTTGTGATATGGACAAATGCCTACTAAGGACGAATTTGAGACCATTAAGCTAATTTCACTTATGCCCCAAAACAGATTTAAACCCAGGCCTATGAAGGTGACAGGCAAGTCTGTTAACTTATAGCATTATGAAACTTGCTCCAGGGCATGAAGATTTCAATAACATTAAAAAAAAATCTCTTAAAATTGAAGTATGAATAATTTACAAAACAAGAAACCTCAGCTACAGTCTCTGTTCATATTCAATACCTCTGTGACCTGTAGGCTATATTATGGAAATGCGTTTTGTCTGGTGCTACTTTTGCAGCAACTTGTGTGGTAGATCGCTGTTTTTTAAAGAAGGCCTCACTATAATTTTGCAAGGGTCTCTATGCCTAGAAAAGCCTGTACTTTTTAAATGATTGTGCCTCACTATTAGTCATCAGAGATCTGGTCCTGCAAAGCTCTCTGGCTGAAATTTCTAGTCCACAGGTCTAGTCCACAGGTCTGACCTTATGTATCATTCATAAAAATAAGGTGGTGTATTAAAGCAGGTATTTAACTAAGGCATTATGTTGTCCAGCTCTTCAATACTCCAAAATTGGGCATCTGGTTGAAGGCCTAGAATTCAAGGCTAGTTAGGCACCTAAGTTTCACAAGCCCTGTATAGCATAGTTTATACAGTACTTATACATTTAGTAACCTGTTAGATAATAGAGTATACTGGTCTACATGGACATGTGTCTCTCTCAGAGCAGCAAGTGAGTATCTCCATGAAACCGTTTTACAGTCTGAAGCAGCTTTCTGCACTGTCTTGGAAAAGTAATCATGGCATTTGTTCCTTAGATTGTTTCTCTTTTTATTCATTAGCTGCATATTAGTAAAATATAAATAATCTTCTACATTAGTGTTTTAATCCAGACCAGGAATGGTCTTTTTTTGTTTTTGTTTGGTTTGGTTTGGTTTGGTTTGGTTTTTTTCATTTTCCTGCTTACCAAACATTGGGATTTATTGTACAGTGTTTAGCTTATCTTGTTAAATTCTTAATATATTTTTGGAAGGAAAAAGGTGTGGGTTTATCATTAATAAAAGCAATCTAGGAAAAATTTGGAAAACATCTTTTGTATATAGCAGCAAAGTCACTGACTACTTTTTTAAAATAAAGAGATTTACTTAACCAGCTTGTTCAGCCAACAAAAACACCTGGAAGCATTGTTAAAGAAAGGATTTAATGTGGGTTGAGTAGAACCCATAAAGAGTTTTTATTTCTTTCTTTATTCATGATGTCACTAAGGCAACTGTAACACATGATTCTAACCATTTTGTCTTTAGGCTTTAACTGCCCCTACAGTTTGAACATGTAATCAGAAAAACTTCTCAGAAGATAAGAAAAAGATGTGCCTTTAATAAAAAATTATTTTTAAAAAACTGAAAAAGAGTAGATAAGATGATATGATCTAAGAACTGTGTGCTGAGAGTGGGTTATTGTACCATGCCCGATACATTATTCCCTGTGTTTATCCCCTGTGTGAAGACGCTTTGGCTAACATTAAGCACCCAAAATAATTGCTTAAGAAAGGAACATTCTCATCCTATGCTCAATATGGTTAATGGAGAAAGAAAATATGTCCCTTGCAGAGAATATGAACCATGATCTCCTTCTTGTCTCCACTGACTGTAGAAGGAATGTACACTGCTAACTTCATTGCCTTAACTGCCTAAAACTAAACTAAGTTATTGAATTTTGGGGATTGTTCTGGGAAGAATCTGCCAGGCTAATCTTTGGAGGTTGCAATATTTCATTAATATAATACTTAGTTTAGTTAAGAAACATTATTTAAATGTAAGAGATGCCAGAAAAAGTTTCTTTGATTTAGTAGGAACCAAATTTTCTTGGTAGTAGGAGTACTTTTCTTTATATATGTTGTATGTACAGATTCATAAAAAATTTGATGTCTTCTCATGCTTATTTTACATGTGTTTAATCTTTCTTTGATGTTATTACTTGAATTTTCTTTTTCTTTTTTTATGTTTATTGTTTATAATTAGTTAAAACACCTAAGACATTCACAAATAAAAACTACATATGAACAGTGTATTACAATCAGTGCAAAATACTTTTACAAAACTGTGGGATCAATATGGCAGATTATTTGTAGTAATTATTAGAGTTCAATTTGAAGGAAACAAAAGATGTTGAATTTATCTTCTTGATTTAAAGATTAGTTCTCCAGTTACTTTTGAATTACAAAGATTGACAAGAGCCAGTAATGAGAGTTAGTGCTTAATTTAGGATTGTAATGGTCAATGTGCATGTCCAGAACATTAAATACAGTTCCTGAATTGCTAAAATGTGACTCAGCTGTATTCTAGTCTTTGTTCAATTTGTACTTTGGACAGGTCACTGAGATGGAGAGAAACAATGGCTATATGCTACATGGATAGTCCTCATATTCTGAAGCCAATGAGGGATGAGTCTGGCAACTGGGAATAGCCAGAGCTTGTGTTCAGTTATATTACACGTCCACTGAAAATAATGAATAATCGGAGTATCAGCTAGTATAGAACACTGGTGACTTTAGCATACAGCTACAAAAGTAGTTTGTAAGAGCTATGATGGCTTATAGCTCTTTACAACAGAGCTGCTAGAGATAATATCAGAATCTGGATCTTGTTTTCATTAGGTAAACTTTCTTAAGAAGATGAAAGTAGCACAGTGTTTTGCTTATCATAATGAAAGGCTATGTGGAGCAAATAAACATCTTTTGAGACAAGTGGTGTCCACAGCTTTGTAGCTTCTCCATGCTGTAGATCTGTGGTTTATGTAACATGGGCAAAAACAGAGGGTCCATTATGCTTTTAACATAAATGTTGGAAAATAGCATATGGCAGAATCAAGCTCCACCCATACGTCCAGGGCAAGAAGCCTTGAGCAAGGTCAAATATGGATCCACTTTATTTGTTCCTTGCAAAATGAGATCTAACTTCTGCAAAAACAGTTCTGTAATTTTCATACTTGTCAGGTTTGTCTCCATTTATTTATTTGTTTGTTTGTTTATTTATTTAATCTGGGGGTAAAATAGGTAACTTCCTTACCTAATGAAAATATTGAACTTCTAACTCTTCTATGAAGAAGTTATTCTTTCCAAAAAGGGATAAGAATTGAAATGCTGGAAAAAGTAAACTTTGCTGTGTTTGAGGACATGCCAGCCTCATAGAAGAAGAGTGACGACCCTATTAATGAGACTGAAGGAAAAAAAAGAGGCTAAATAAAAGATGTTTGCATAATGTTTTAATAGGCAGGTTCTTTAGTAAGAGTGTGGATTTTCTTTAACCTCCTGTATTGTATAAAGAAAGAGGAATTCAACATTAGACAGGTTTCAAAACTGATTAACATTTGGCTATTTATTTCCCGTTCATAAAGTTAAGTATGTTTGCGTTAAGCGGACAAGGTACCTAATTACTACTAGCAAGAAATATGAATAATTTGACTCCTTGGGTGTTTGTACAGTATGTATTAAACAAAAAATGATTTCATGTGAATCTGTGCAAGTTCTACTACTTTCATTATAATAAATGCGTGTATACCTAAGAGAAGAATATTTTAGTTTAAGAACTATTCCAAAATCAAAAACATTTAGGTTTAAGAGTATGTGTTCAAATTTATACCAAGTGCCTTTTCACTGGCTCTTTGAAGATATACTCACCTTTTCAGTTCTTATCCAACGAGAAGTTTAAGGATGTATTAATGATTTTTCTAAACTGGACAGGTTCTGCAACTATGTTGTTGTGTTTTAATCCCGGTTGGCAATCAAGCACACACAGCTGCTTGCTCATCGCCCTCCCCACAGTGGGCAGGGAGAAAGGATCAAAAAAAATCTTCTCTTGAGATTCTCGTGAGATAAAGACAGTTTAATAGGATACCAAAGGAAGAGAAAATAATAATCATAATCACAATCATAATAATAGAACATACAAAACAAGTGATGCATAATGCAATTGCTCACTACCTGCCTATCAATGGCCAGCTCATCCCTGAGCAGTGATCAACTTGGTCAACTACCTCCGGTTTATAGACTAAGCATGACGTCATATGCTTTGGAATATCTTTCTGGCCAGTCTGGGTCAGCTGTCCTGGCTGTGCTTCCTCCCACCTCCTCGCTGGCAGAGCATGGGGAGATGGAATGTCCTTGACTTAGTATAAGCACTAAGCAACAACAGTATGTTATCAACATTATTCTCACACTAAATCCAAACCAGAGCACGATACTGGCTACTAGGAAGTAAATTAACTCTATCTTAGTTGAAACCAGAACATATGTGATCCTAGAATAAAACTGAAATAACAGCAATTTACTATGAATTTCAATTATATGAATGGTTGTAGCAATAATATCAAGAAGTATGTTATCTTAAGGAGAGAAAGTGGAAAAAAAAATCCCTATTCATGTTTCTCCTCCTAGAAGAGGAGGAGAAGACAATATAGAGGGGTAGGAGATAACATATATATAATATATAGAGAGAGGAGTAGAAGATAATATACAGGACAAGAAAAAAACATATCCAGCTGTGACACTGACACACTATGTCACCATAGACACATTACATAAACTTCTACAAGCCAAATTCAGAATAGGGCTTTGGAATGGACACAGAAACAATGGGTGTTAAAAGACATTCACAACTTACTGGTATCTTGAAACTATGCATTTCTCTGCCTAAATCCTCTTTTGAATCTGATCTGCTAGGCTTTCTGAGAATATATCCATCATGAATTAAGATGACCTCGATTCCCTCAAAATGCTTTATGTTGTTTTACCTCTGTTTTTGTTTGTTTGGGGTTTTCTTTTTCTCTTTTTCTTTTT
>JMFS01039021.1:0-30583 GCA_000699545.1 Podiceps cristatus | reverse complement strand
CGGGGCCTGGCCGGGGCCCTGCCGCCAGTCGCGCTCCCCCTGGGGAAGTGTGTGTGGAGGGGGGGCATCCCGAATAAGATAAAACGGGGAGAAAGGGGATTTTTATTTTCCTGGCACATTTCGTGCGTTGAACCTCGGGGAGTGTGAAACACCGCCGTCCTCCTCGGCCGTAGTTCGTGCTGCCGCCACCGGCGAGGTGCGCCCGGGAGATCAGTGGAGGGGAGGTGGTTTCTCGGAGCTGAAATCCTCCGTCTGCTGGGTGTCTGTAAGGAGGCCGACGCAGAGTAGACTGGGCATAAATCGGGGAGGCAGATCGTTAGCCCCAAACCAATTTATGGTGTACTGAGTTTACTGTAGAATAAGCAGTTTAAGGGTTTTTTTTTAAAGGAGACTATGAGAACACGAATGTTTTGAGGAGACGTTTTTCTTCAGCCAAGAGAATGGCATGAGTGAATCATGGGAATACACCTGCACAGTGGTACCTGCAAAATGAAGCATAGTTTGGTAGATCATTAGAATTGAATGGAATATTTCAATTGGAAGGGACCTACAACAATCATCTAGTCCAACTCAGGGCTGACCAAAAGTTAAAGCATGTGATTGAGGGCATTGTAAAGAAATGCTTCCTAATGTCCAGTCTAAACCTCCCCTGATGCAGCTTCAAACCATTCCCACTTGTCCTGCCACTGGATCCCAGGGAGAAGAGATCAGCACCTCCTTCTCCATTTCCTCTGCAAGATCTCTTGTCCTTTGAGAGACTTAACATCACCTCCCACTTTGATGTCATCAGTAAATTCGCTAATGGTGCATTCAGCTCTTGCATCCAGATGGTTGATAAAAATATTGAACAGGACTGGCCCTAGAATTGAATCCTGAGGAACACTAGTGGTGACCAGTTGCCAACCAGATGTAGCCCCGTTCTCTACAACCCTTTGAGCTTTGCCCTTCAGCCAGTTCTTCACCTAGCACACGGTGGACCTTCTCATGCCACAGTTAGATGACTTGTCCAGAAGGGTACTGTAAGGGATGGTATCAAAAGCCTTACTAAAATCCAGAAAAAACTACCTCCGCTGCCTTCCCTTCATCCACTAGGCCAGTGACCTTACACGGAAGGATATCAAATTAGTTAAGGACTTATCCTTTGTGAACCCAAGTCATTGGGTCATTAAGTGATTGTTTTGCAGAGCACAAATGAATGAGCTTCTTGATAAATACGAGCACTTCATGGTCAGAAACACTGGAGTGACAGTAGTTGATAAGGTCCTGAAGAGGAACCTGATGTTTTGGACAGAAGAGGCTGGTTGAACTATCTGAACTGGAAAGCATATGTAGGTCTCAGAGAAGTGTAATTGAAAGTGATGTCCATATGATGAATTTCAGTAGAGGGAAGGTTGGGTTTTTCTTTCTGTTTTAAGTTAGGAAATGCACAATGTATTTTTCTTTGGATATTACTAAGTTGCTTGCAGCATATTACTTGGCCAATACACAACTGATTTCTCGGTTTGGCCCTATCATTTGGATTGTTTCATGTGTTTAACATTGTGATTTAACTGTGTTGTCACATTGTCTGTTTTGGAGCAGTGTTATTTACCCCAAATTTTTTTTGGGGGGGGAAGACCCTTACAAAATTTCATTGCATTTTTTGAAGCCATGGCTGAAAAAATAGCAAGTTGTTACTTTCACTGCTGCTGTTATTGACTTGGTGGACAGCAGCAAACCTTACCTAAGTTTCTATGGACAACAGATGAGTATTGGTTTCTCTTTTTCTTCTTGAGAAAGCTATGAGCAGCAGTGACAGGCAGTTCTAGTCTGTATGATTGAAAAGGATCACCAGAAAGATTATTTTATTACATACTACAACATAAAAAGGAAAAGGCATAGTGGTCAGTTATAGATCACATCTGACTATAATATGGAATTCTTATAGAAGGTAAAAAGAGTTGTAGGATAGTGTTTTCTGGAACCTCTTTGCTGAGGCATTAGAATAATCATGTAGAAGACTTTGAGCAAAATGTCATTTAAAAGGGAAAAAAACCCAAACAACAACAACAAAAAGATACAGGGGAATGTTTTAGAGGAGATAAATTGAATATTCATCTGTAGTCTTTCACCTAAGACCATATAATCATTCAGTGGAATTTAAAAAGCAACGGATATAAGCTCCGATGAGAAAATAACTGTATAGGTTTTATTTGTGTAACTGAGTGTCGTGGAACATAACTGGGACAAACTCTTAATGGGATTCAAAAATACTTATTTTTTCAAAGTATGAAAAAAGCTGCAATAACAGAATCAAACAATTTCTCCACCTTTGGAAAGTAAATTAATCTCTAGGTGGTTAGATAAAAAAAAAAAAAAAAAAAGCCAAATAGCAAAACAGAGCTTTATTCTGGATCCACAAGGTATGTTGTTTATGTGTTTGTATGGAAACAAAGCAGTCTCAACTTTCGAGGAGTCTAGAGTGGCAGAGGAAATACGTCTGTCCCTGATACAGTCCCGTAACAGTACGATTGCTATTCTTCTCTGCTTCATCCTGGTGGTGTAATACTCATCAAAGACCTTTTCACAATATCTCACTCAGGGGTTTTTCTCTTACAGAAAACAGAAGTAATTGAAGAAGCTTTTCCTGGGTGAGTGTGATGTTTGTTTGTGCAAGATTTTCTGTATAAATGTATTTTTCTACTTGTGCTTTTTCATTGGATATGCTAATAACTAATGTTCTTATTTGCATTAGTATGTTTATGGACACTCCTGAAGATGAGAGAACCAAACTGATCAGCTGCCTGGGCGCTTTTAGACAGTTCTGGACCAGTCTTTCCCAGGTTAACATTTGATTTGTTACTTATGTGTACGTTGTATACTTTTTTAGTATAGTGAAACCTTGTCTAGTAGACAGACGCTTAGGCTATAAGGTCTGTGTCCAGTCATTCACAATCTGGTTTCAGATATGGCACAGTAAACAATATAGGGATACTTTGCAAGAAAAAAAGATTTGCTTTGGTATTTACAAGATTTTATAGTTATTCAGCAGAGGTTGGTGTGCAGTGCAAATAAAGATAAGCAAATGGAAGTATAACATTAAAGAAATAAACAGGAAAAGGTTGTTACAGGATTTCTGGTACAAGCAAATAAGTAGGGGGGGAAAAAAAGAAAATAGATGTTTATGTTCAAAAATTACCTTCCAAAAGTTAGATGCCTCTAGGCACTCTTCTGTAATTTGAGACCTAGTCATCTTTGTTTTTTGTTGAATTTGATTATAACTGTGAAAAGGAAAGAATAATACAGAACTGTTCTATTTTGTGCTAACTTGTATGTGAAAGACAAAGTTGACTAGATCTCAAATGGACAACTGGACAACTTCTGTTGGACAACTGGACTTCTTCAAAATAAGATCATTTGAAAACTGTTTGTTGGACAACTGGACAACTTCTACCATTTATAATCCTTTTCTTCTGTTAGTTCCATTTCTTCATGGTAGGCTGCTGTATGAATTTTATAGTTTGTTTCACTACTTGTAAATATGTTCTTTCTCCCCTCTACTGCTTTTTCAGGAATCCCATGAACAGTGTGTCCAGTGGATTGTAAGATTCATTCATAGCCAACACAGTCCTAAAAGAATTTCTTTTCTTTACGACTGTCTAGCAATGGCAGTAGAAACTGGACTCTTGCCACCCAGGTGAGTTGTGTCAGAATGAATCGATAAATAGGATACATGGAAGTTGTAATATTGGAGGGTATTTTACAATGACGTTGTAAAATTATTGATGGAGAGCATGTGCTTATTAGCTGTCATTCATTCCTGCATTGTCTCCTTCTGCTAGGATGGTTTGTGAATCTCTGATAAACTCTGATACGCTTGAATGGGAAAGGACACAGTTGTGGGCATTAACATTCAAATTGGTCCGGAAGATTATTGGAGGTGTAGACTACAAGGTATCTTCCCCCACCACATCCCTTTATTCGTAAAAAGACACATTATTTTCTGGCTTATTTTTTTATGATTTTATGTCAGAGACATCCAGTATTTCAAAGTTTGATTATGAAAGAAAAAAAAATAGTTCAGTGATATCACTTTTAATGCTTTTTCATAGTTGAGCTTTGCCTTGATAGATCATTCTCTATGGACAATGTAACTCCTTCTGCTTTTTTTTTTCTGTTACACAGTCAGCTTTCATCCTTGTTTCAGGTACAAGCTAAATACCCCTAATACAGTGGCATTAGTGGTACACATGGAAAAGTAGTGCTGTCAGGCATTAAGGCTGAAGTTTTCACATCTGCACTGATCCCTGTTGCTACATAGGAAAAAGGTCCCAAAAGCTGAGTCTTTGGCAGGGTACAACTTTAACAGAAGGAGTAGGAAACCATGCACCTCTTGCAGAGAACCACCTCACCACCGTTGGTGAGTTTGTTAGAGAAAAAAAAACAAAAACAAACAAACACCCCCCCTTCCCCCAAAACCAACCAACAAACCATAAAGTACATTATACCGTGGTCAGTCTCCACAAGCCACTGTAGGTTGGATGTCTCTGGATGCACATCAAAATTTCAACAGTTACTTTCTTGTCTGTGTGTCCTAAGATCGAAAGTTCCACGAGGAGTTTAATGTCATTAGCGTTCACACTCTCAGAAGCAGTCCATCTTCTGAGACTTAGCAAGAAACGGCTGATTTGTCTGTCAAAATATTGTCTGACCATATTGACTGTGCAGTCTTTCTGCCAGGAATAAAAACTATCTTGAGAATGTTAATTTTGGGTACTTTCTTTTAGGGTGTGCGTGATCTGTTGAAAGTGATCCTAGAGAAAATCTTAACAATTCCAAACACTGTGAGTTCAGCAGTTGTACAGCAGCTTTTAGCAGCAAGAGAGGTAAGTATCTGAATTTTGTTATCACTGTAGAGGAAGATAGGCCTCATTCTTTTGTCATTAATGAGTTTTCAGTAGCTGGGCTGGCTGCTTTGAGTGTTGGTACAGATTGACAGCAAAGACTTAGTCTTTGTCATCTAATTATTTTGTAATTACATTTTATGCGGTAAACAAGAGCGTTTGAGGGATATTGTAGATAAGCACTAAAATCCCTAACAGGAGAGTCAGGCACAATGTTTAAGATGTGTGAGATACAATACTAAGATTAAATTTTTTTTTTTTTTTTTTTTCTTAATGAGTGAATAAAAATAGTAGTTGTTTTCAATACTTTGTAGGCAGACATAGAGGCATAGTTTTACTTAGGCTTAAACAGCCTAACTTACGCTTACACAATTAAAACGAGGTTTTAAACTGATGTAGTACTATCAGAATACAACTTAAGCTAAAGTATTTTAATTCTTTTTATCTATTTTCATGGGCTGCCTCAGATTCGAGAGACTACACCTTTGTTTACCTTATCCAAAGTCTTTTACACCAATGTATTTTTTTTTTTTTTTAATTACAGGTGGTAGCCTACATTTTGGAAAGAAATGCATGTTTGTTACCTGCCTACTTTGCAGTTACAGAAATCAGAAAACTATATCCTGAAGGAAAACTTCCCCATTGGGTAATGATATAATATCAAATCATCTATTCTGGAGTTTTGTTCCCCACAAAACAAAGTTACTTTTTTATTTTTTTAAAACAAACTTGAAGATTGAAAATCTTCTATTCATCAGTAAGCTCTGTGTTTAGGCATGTAAATTAAGATACAGGATTGATGTGATTGCAGCAGGAGCTCCACGTGTTCTTGCATGAAATTGATGACACGGTTTTGATTTATGGCCTGATGTTTGAAACTCTTGAAACACTGAGTTGGTTTTATTGAATATATTTGGAAATGCAGGTCATGCTTGCTACCAGTTTGTGCTTTCTCTGTGGCTTCAAGATAAGAAAAATCACTTTAAAGAGCTGACCAGTGTTTTCTTTTTGTTTGCTTAAATTCAGTTATACAAAAATATTCGTGGCTCTGGTGCAATGAGAACAATCATTGTTTCCTAAAAGAATGTAACGTTAATCCAGTTTTTAATTTTGTATACTGTTAAAATAACTAGGTGTCAGAAAAAGGATACAATACCAACTCCCTTGAATTAATGGAAAAACTGTTGCTAACTTCTTTTGAGCCAAGATTTAATCCAGAGTATACTAATTTAGGTGCTTTGTCTTTGTGGAATTGTTATCCAGAGGCAAACAGATTTGTTATGGACAGAAATTCTAAAGGTTGTCTTATCTGTTACTAAGTAGTGTGCACTGAAGTAATATATTACGCGTAGGAGAAACAGTTATACAAACTCTTTTTCAAGTGCAAACTGAAAAGAGTGCTGCCTGCCCCTTCTTCATAAGGTCCTGTTTTTCCTTTTGTGGTTTTAAGTTCTGGATGATTTTTCCCCCTTGTTGAAATGTGTAGGAAGCTAGTTATTTAACTGGATTCCTGCATATTTTATTAAAATGTATAAACTATTTTTTAAGTCTTAAATATTCCTTATCAATATCTACAACTTAAACTATTTTTTTTCTCCTCTTCTCAACCCAGTTACTAGGTAATTTAGTATCGGATTTTGTGGATACCTTCAGACCTACAGCAAGAATAAATTCCATTTGTGGTAAGAGAATGACTTCATGAATGGCTTCAAAATAAATTAATTTATTTTGAACTATTTTGTTTCTTATAAACTTTTGGCGCATGTATTCGTCTAAGCAAAATGATTCACAGCTTATGTTTCATGTAGTATCTTTACTCTTGTCAGTTTGTTCTCAGATTTGCCTCTCTTCAGTTTTTACTTTGAAGGGGAAAATTCATATTGATGAGATCAAAATGATTTTTTGCCACAAGCTGGTAGTGGAAGCATGCTACTTGTTACGTGGCCATATAGTTTCTAACTACAGTTAAGAAAATGGTAGGTTTTCTATGCTCAAGGATTTTGAGTTAATACAGATCCACTGGTATGTTAGTCACAGAGTGTTTCTGACTTTCATTTTCCACTGGAGCTTTTGTAGCTGCTCAGCCCTATCCCTGTCGTTGCAGACTTCTGCAGGAACATTTCCTAGCTTGGAGGAGTACTGACTCTCCTCTTCTGTGAAAGAAAAACTCACTTTTGTTTATTGCTAGAAATCTAAAGATTAAAATGTTTCCTTTTTAATTGTGATGCCTGATGCATTTTTCTTCAGAAAGCTAAAAATGTTTTCTGTTTGAGAATTAAGTAGCTTAATAACTGCTGCATTATTTCTTAGGTCTGAGCAAGATTTATTGCAGTTTAGCTGGTTCTGCAACTGAGTGCAGAGATTACGAATATAAATTAACCTGTAGTGCTGTAAAGCATTTTGTGTTTCAGAAGGATGTAGTTATTCTTCTAGTTAAAGTGTGGCATAGCTTTTATGCATATGAATTGCAGGGATCGCACACAGTTTTTTAAAGTTTTCTATGTGTAAATGACCTGTATGGATACGGTTGAAGGGAAGAACAAAAATCTTTGTTACTTCTTGTTCTATCTGATGGTAGTATGACCAGTATGGACAACAGAAGTCATGGAATTTTAACTGACAGTGAGATTTAGGTTTAAGTTGAGGCACCTAAATTTAGATGTTGATACACAGGTGTGCTAGAGGCTCAGTTCAGATGCCTATATTTAAGCAACTGGAATAAATCCCAGGTATCTAATCTACACTGACTAACAAGTCTAAATTTACTTTACAAAAAACTCTTCATATGCGGTTGGCTGAATCACGTTGGTGAATCACCAACTGAATTGACTAGATCTCCATTGACAGTAATTGGAGTACAGATGTTTGTACTTCACTAGTTTAATCAACAGAGTCTTGCCCACAGTTTGTCTTACAGGATGGATGAAGGAAAATCAAAAGACTAGGTTATATACTTAGATTAGCAATACCATTTTCCTTGTGGAAAGGGTCAGTGTACCAAAATTAAATACCTAGGTCAAGCAATGGCAATGCAACAGTCTTCTGGTAACCTAAAAGGGCACTTTTAGATTAGTATTTGCAAATACTTTTATTTTCAGGGTATCCAATCTGAACAAGTTGGGGATTTTACTCCTTAGATATTTTTTTATTAGTTGAAAATTAGTTAGAAGAATAAATCAGCGTGAAGCTTTAAACAGTGGAAAATTAAGGACAGCATAACAGTGGCTGAGGCCAGTTTTTACATCAGAATGATGAAACAATAGGCCAGTTTCACTGGTTTAGAATTTATAATGTTTCATTGCATGTAGGTCGCTGTAGTCTTCTTCCTGTGGTAAATAACTCAGGTGCCATGTGTAACTCATGGAAGCTGGATCCAACAACCCTTCGTTTTCCTTTGAAAGGTCTCTTACCGTATGATAAGGTATGCCTTATTAAGCTTCTTAAGCATGTTATATTTGATAAATACAAAACTTTTATATAATTAGAGGGGAAATAAAATGAACTGTGAGTATCCTGTTGTTCCAGATAGGATAACGTTGAAGATGTAGATGTTTTCACTGTGTAATATATTTCAATGTGTTCAAGCTATATGCGGAGGACCTTTAAAGTAGTGTGTGGTACAACTGCTGCCTTGGATGCTGAAGAACAAGAGATGATTAATGTCCTTTGGGGGTGTGTGTGTGTGAGAGAGAGCAAGTGAGAGCAGAGAATTGATTGAAAAATTAGTTTAGCGGTAGGGAGATGAAAGAGAATGGGAACGTAACTTCTTATTTTCTGTGTTCTTTGTTACTCCAGAGGAAAGATAATCTTACAATTCAAACTTAAGTTCACTTACTTAAACTTAAAACTCTGAGTGTGAAATAGTGGTGTACTGAAAGAATTTAAGAACTGTAAAGGATCAGGACAAAGATCCACCTTGTCCAGCATCCCATTCCCTGTATCCTAGGTGTCCAAGGCAGGATATAAAGATAGTATATCTAATGACATATATAGTGTTCACACTCAGCTGTCATTAACATTTTGGGTCTTTCCTGAGATGGATTTAATTTCTGTATATTTTAAAAACCTTCCTCTTCCAGATCCTTGTTCAGTCTCCTTTTGAGCCTATGTAAACTTTTAGTATCCTCAGCATCCCTTTGATAAGGAGTTCCACATTTCAACTTCATGTTGCATGAGGAATCAGCTCCTTCAGTTATTTTTGAACCTACCCTCAGATAACTTTTTTTTTTTTTTTAACTGATTCAGCTATTGGAAGATACAGTGAGCAGTTGTTCATATCTCCTTTCTTCATGCTACTCATGATTGCTATGGATTTTGGTCATGTGCTTCCTCAGTTGTTTCACCTGGCTTACTTTGAGTTCTTTGACAGTCTTCCAGTATTTCAGGACTGTTTCAAAAAGTCTGCCATTCTTTTATTGGATGAAGAATGTTCTTCTGCTTGGTCCCCATAAAATCTGTCACTTCTTAAGTGCTGCGATTATGTCCCCCTTTCTTTTGGGTATCGGAGAGCCAAAAGATTTGCCAGATCATACATATCTGCGTAAATTAAACATTTATTCTTACATTGTTTAACTTGGTTAAACATAAACTCGGTATTAAACTTCATCTTGAGGCAATACATGTTTGTATGTGATTGCTTTTTTTTTTTTAAGGATCTGTTTGAGCCACAGACTGCTTTGTTGAGATATGTGCTGGAACAACCGTATTCAAGGGATATGGTCTGCAATATGCTAGGTCTGAATAAGCAGGTACTGTACTATGCTGTAACACGTGATTTAAGTCTGCATAGAATCTGCACTATTCTTTTTCTCTTTTCTTTGCTATAGCTAACTAAGCAAAACAGTTTAGGTCCAGAGAGTGAATTTTTTATTTTTATTTTTTTAATTTTTATTTTTTATGAGATCATATTAGGTTAATTGGACACTGTTGTTCCTATCATTTGTATATTGCTTTACCAATGTTAAATTGAAAAGTAGAGATTTAAAATATGATTTTTTTTTTTTTGCATCTCTTTTCTTTGCTATAGCTAACTAAGCAAAACAGTTTAGGTCCAGAGAGTGAATTTTTTATTTTTATTTTTTTAATTTTTATTTTTTATGAGATCATATTAGGTTAATTGGACACTGTTGTTCCTATCATTTGTATATTGCTTTACCAATGTTAAATTGAAAAGTAGAGATTTAAAATATGATTTTTTTTTTTTTGCAGATCATATTAGGTTAATTGGACACTGTTGTTCCTATCATTTGTATATTGCTTTACCAATGTCCAGCCTCAAGTACACCTTTGACAGACAGTAGGAGACTGCTAGCGCAAACAATAAAAATGGTTATTGTTCATGTCATTAGCTTTTAAAGCATTGTTGTACTCTTATATTGGCACGTTATGGTACTAGAATAATGAAAAGCTGGGTTTTGTTACATTCTTTTTTTGTTTTATACCTTAGTATGGGAGGGCTTAGTCTGACTTGGGGATCCTTGAGGCTGGCCTCATAGTCACTGTTTTGTCTTTTCTTTTTTTCTTCCTTTATTTTTGTTCTGTCCTGTCTTGTCCTGCCCATCCTCCAATGCTCTAGACCTTGAACATTGCTCAGGTATGTTCACAACCTTACTGTTGTATTGTGACTAACGATACGCTGGCCGCTTTGTAGCCACTGATTCCAGTTAGAGAATACATGTACAGTCAGGGCTTGAAATTGGCAGGACCATTAGTCAAGGGCAAATTCTCACTACTAATCTCTAGAGATGCAAGAGATGTAGCATAAAGCTGACAGTCAGTGGTCCTTTGGTCCTAAAATTTTCATTGGAATGTACTCCCTTACCAGTCATAAGAACTTTTACTTTCTGCTGGAATTTTCAGAGGAGAAAATCTTAGTTTAAAATTTCTTTCTGTATGCCAGTGGAAAAATATCCATGGCACTTGATTGTAAAGTTATAAAACTGTAAAAATATCATTGGTTAAAAAAAAAAAAGAGAGAAAAAAAAAGAAAAAAAAAAAGAAAGCTTTTGCTAGTGGAATTTTATTATCATTAGGAAGCCCCTGTAACAAACTTCCCAAAAGGCAATTATAATATTCTCCAAGCTAGGTGAAAGAAAGGTAGTGCAGAATACCATGTGAAAAGCAGTTCCTTAAAATTTGAATACTTGTTTAATAAACAAATAAACACCTGAGCAAATCAACCAAGTGGACTTCTGCTTGAAATTTGAAATTATGGGTATTATATTTACAACTGATCCCTCGTTACAATAATAAATTCCACACCTATTTTAAAAAACCTTGTTTAAGATTTATAAAATAGCGTTGCTGTTTGCAATACTATAGTGAAGGTTGTGTCAGTGTTTCCATTTAAGAAACTTTTTTTCAGATTTGTAACTTGACTATAAAATTTACATGATCCTGAAACCTTGTGTATATTTCCCGTTGTAAGTGAACTACACCAGTGCTCTTTCTGGATTGGGACAATGGTTTTGAATGCGCAGATTCTTACATCTTGGCAAACAGTACTCTGTGTTGTATACGACAATCTTTTGTATTTGAGACTTAAGGCAGCTGAAATGTTAAACTTCAGAAACGAGCTGCTAGGTTTAGTGTTGAAATGAGTAGTGTTTGTATTCTGTGTCTATTTCCGTGTCTGCATTCAGTTAATAAATCAAACTACTCCTCTGTGCATCTTGTAGCTGGTAAATAATACAAGATCTAGACAACAAAATATATTGAGCCCATTTTATTCTTCTAACTATGGGTGGTCTGTGCCTTCAGGTCAAAAAACATTGTTAAAAATGCTGGTTTTTAATTCCTACTTTACTGTCCTCTAAAAGTAATAGAAAAAAATGTAAATAAAATAATGGAATATATTGAACCATATTTCTTAAAATTTGCTTGCAAGTACAGGAATTCCTACACAAAGTTTCAACCTGGCATGAATTTTTATGGCCAAAGAACAAACTTGAAGAACGTAGCTTATAAAGGAAATGCTGACAGAACATGAACTATAGCTGTGCTACTACAATTACACCAGCATAAAGACGTTTGGAGTGTTGAAAATTTGTTAAAATATAACTATAGAGTAGGGTGGTTTAGTGGTATAGAACAGAAAATAATGTTCCATTTAAACACTTATGTACTCCGTTTAAAACTGGAAAACATTAAAATTTTACACGCTTTTAGGTACAAATTAACTTTGTGTTATAGTTGAATTTGTTAATGTAAAAAGTAGTATGCTTTTCAGAAGTTGTGTAACTGTTATCGATGCTTTCAGTAAAACAGCTGATAATTTTGTATTTTGGTGTTAGAACTAAACTAACTTGCATAAATGAATTGTCAGCATAATAGAAGACACTTAGAAATGCAAATAGTGCTAAATTTGTTTAAAAAAATACAGAAACACCTCAAAGCAATGATCATTATTTATTTATGATCATTAATTATGTGAAGCTACTTGTATGCCCTATCAACTATTTACACAGATCCAGTTGCAGGATTGGAGCCTTTATTTGAGTCTTTTGGCCTCACAAATTAGGTATGGTTCAGCCAAATTTGTCCTAGCTCTCAAATATTCTTGCAGAGGAACAATGACATTGTCTGGTTCAATGTTAACTAAGCAGTTCTATGTTTAGAACACTGTTCACTCAAACCATCTCTCAGTTGTGGGTTTTTTAATGAAAAAAACAAACAAACAAACACAACAAAAAACAAAGGTACAAATCCAACCTTGCAGAGAGAAAAATGAAGGTAAAATTTGTAACGTTTGTAGGTTCGTATGTTCCTTTCATGATTTTAAGTTTTGTTGTGGGATGAGGTTTTCTAATGCCTTTAAGTCCAGATGTAATAATACACACTTTAAAATATTCCTTCTGTCAGAGTCTGAGGATTTTTATTTTTTGCTACTGTGTATTTCTGTGTGGGACAGTATCTTCTTTTGTACACTTGGTGGAACTGCTCTATAGGAAGTAGAGATTTAAATTGTATTTTATCATGTATGTTACCATGGTTTACGGTTGGATGTGATGATCTTAAAGGTCTTTTCCAACCTCAATGATTCTAGAATTCTGTGTCCATTTATGTTCTGCTGTTAGCTGGGGTGATACTCCTAATAATTATCTTTTCAATAATTTGTTGAGGTATGTAACAATCTGGATTTTGGAAAATGATTAACAGTTCAAAATGCCTTAATAGACTGATGCCAAAATAAGATCCAGTTTAGGGATCCTATAGGTGGCTCTTAAAATTGAGCCTTAGTAATGTCTTAAGTCACTTTCAACATTTTGGTTTATATCTTTACCTTTTCCAGGTGTACAGACTTGCATGAAAAAGAAAACATGAGTTTTTCACTTGCGTAATTGCAGTCTGGGTGTTTAGTTTCTCTGAACAATGAAAAACTTTGTTAAAGTTTGATTTCTCTGGGTGGGGGAATATTTGAAAGAGGAGGTAATTTTCAAGTGTTTTGTTTCTATAAAGTTGTACAAACTCTTAGTTAACAGCTACTGCATTAATGATTTTGCTCTTTAAAGAATATATTTGCCTGGTCACCTTTTAGACCAGCAGTGGTGATCTGCAGCTTTGAGCAGGAAATTATCGTTACCATACTCTGTTCAGGTGGATGTGCAGTTGTATTCTCTCCTAGCTACAAACCAGGCTAATTTGCTTGGGGAACGTGTTACCTATTTCATGCCTGTCAATTAATTGTGGAAGCAGAATCACCAAGTGAAAGGAATGACATAATGCAATATTCAAAAATTGACTTTCCTTTCCCTTTATTTTTAAAATATTGTAGGTTGATGCTGGAAACTTACTATGCAATATTATTAGTGTTAACGTGGCAATGTACTTTATTTAAGCGGTGTGATTATTTTTTATATATTTCTAATTGTAAGAGTGTGTATTGAGAACACTTGAGTGCAACTTCCTTGTTGAATCTTACTACATTTTTTAATGAGGAAAAACTTGATAATGTCCACCGAACTGGTAGAAATAGAATCAGACGTAATATAAACAACAAGATTTAAGGTTTTGTGTCTTGGTAGCATACAATTTTGGAAAATGGAAATGAGACGGGGGCCTGTAGTTCTGTCTTGTATTAACTACTTCAGGCATTTAACTTACATTTTGAATTGGACTTTTGTAGTCACCATTTGCTCTTGCAGGGATCTCGGGCTCTGCAGTTTGGTCTTCTGAATCTGTTTCTTAAGCGTAGATCTTTATTAAATATTTTTGAGCTAAATGTTGTTTGTTTAAAATGCTTGTAGCTAGTCTTATTGACATCTTAAAATACTTTTCTTTTAGGGAACACTTTTAACTGTACCCCCCACAGAAAAAATAAAATCACCACACCAAAACCAAATAGACAGACAAACAAACAAGCAAACAAAAAACCCCAACAAACCCAATTGAAACTTTGGTCCACTATAAAAAGTACCACAAGTCCATCATAGGTCCTGGTCTCAAGAGAAATTTTAGTATCAATTTATCATGGTAGCACTTTTTTTTCCCCCCCTTGTATTTCTTTATGGTCTAATAATGTTTTCAATGAGATTATGTATTTGTCAAATCTTTAAATATTATTTTCAGGGCAAAATGGAGAACGTGTATTTATGTAACCAAATTACAAAAATCTGAATAATACTCTTTAGGAGAAAAGCACAGTGATTTTTCAATGCTGTATTTTTCCATATATAATCCAAAACAGTGTTTCACTTGGTTTTGTTTTTTGTTTAAGCCATATGAAAACACAAATTCTTACTTATTTATGAAGAGAATCAGCTTTCACCTATGTTTTTATTCATCTCAGTATATACTGAGATATTCAGTTATGAGTAATTAATAAAACAAGGCCTCAATCCTGCAAATTCTTGTGCAGCACAGTATTTTATTTCCAAGTGCTTTAAAACTATTGATGCAAAATTTGTGCAAACATCTATGTTCACTGAAAATACAGAAAAAAAAAAAGGCAGAAAATTAAATTAATGAAGATAGAATATGAAGTACTACTTACTTCTTACTGAAAATTGTTCTTAAAGCAATAAAAGCATGATTTTCAGAATAAAAGGATGAATTTATTTTTTTTAATGTCCTGGCTCCTAAACTTTTTTCAATCTTAGATTTATTCAGAATAGTGAAAATTCCTACTGGAAATTCTGGCTTTGTTTTTGACAGTAATATTTTCCTGTTGTATTCTTTGAATAACTTTATTCTAAATTAATACAGCCTAATATAATTAGGCTTTTGGACATTAACCCCGTGCTTAGCAAAATATTAAATTTCAAGCCCTGTACATAGTAGTTTTGCATGCTGGATTATAAACTAGTCTGTAGTGTTGTCTGTTGCACCCTGCTCTGCTTCATAATTAGTTGCTTTGGGAGGGGGAAAAAAAAACCCAACCACAAAAAACCCGAAGTATTCTTAACTGGTGGTGTTAATATTGGTCTCTGTAAACCTGTAACATGGTTGATCTCTGATAAGGGCGTTGGGTACTGGAAGAGAAGGTGAAGCAGTAACTGATGCTTTCTGTTTCAGTTAGAGGTTTGTGTTAAGCATGCTTCAAGAAAGCACAGCTAGATTTGTAGCTTTCTGCAGTTTTGAGCTGGCAAAGAGCATGCAACAGGGGATGCTGTTCACTATATTTTGTCAACTTTTCCCATTCATGCATTTTATTTTTAATTGGAGAGACACTGCATTTTTTTCATGGCAAAAGACTGCCATCGATGAAGGTAGAGCAAGCATCTCCTTTCAGCATCTCTCTTTTATTATGTCTGTCTTTATTAATTAAAATGGGTTTTTTAGGCTGCCTGACTAGTAAGTCAAAGAATTTATCTAAGGCATCCCTAAAATGTTTAATGAGTATTTGGGTGATCTTTTTGAACTTTTTTACATACACCTTTTTGCCTCTAGAAAGGGATACTGCATTTTCATGATTAGTGTTTGAGCAGTTCAGTCCTTTTCTTTTGTATCATTAAAGTAATAATGTTTTCTTCAAGGCTGCATTATGTTACAGGCATCAGATGTTTTTTTAAAAAACAAACAAAAAACAAACAAACAAACAAAAAAAGTGACCATTCCTGAATAGAGATTGTAATGAAACAAACTGTGGTTAGATTATTTCCAAAGTGTCTGAAGCACTGTCTGAAGTAAGTTAAATTCCACGCAGCTTTTTGTCCTTAGTAATAGTACTTTGTACCAGTATAATTATACAAATGCAGGGTAATAAAAGGTTGTTACATTAAAGAACTTGCGATACATGACATTATACTTGATGGTCTTCAATTTAAAATTTATAATCTGAATTCCAGACCACTGGTAGTGGTCCTGCTTTACATGCATCTGTACTAACATATGTATCTTAATATACAATGCATTCCTTACGTGATCATTACTAAAAGTCATCAGGGAAGGTATGTATTTCAAATTATTTCTGTGTTTGTATAGCTGACTGGAGATTGTGGCAATCTAAATCTAACATATAAAGAGCTAATTACTGATACGTAATTTCTGTTCTAGTCACAATGTAAAGAATTTGCCACTTTTGTCAGATTAATTAGATTAATTTTCAAGTCTTTCTGATCTTGTCTTGTACTAGGTGGTGCTGTGTCAGTATAACAGCACCTAATTATAGACGTAATAACTACATGTTAATTCTGGTGCTAGTTGTAGGCGAGCCCAAAATGAGAGTGAAAAAGACAATAGTCATTAAACAGCTGTATCATGTACTGGGATGTTTCCTCTGGGATGGTGGTATAATTGACATATCTTTTTCTTTACGGTGATCTCTACTTTTGAAATGGACTTTAAAGCAGAAAAGAGGGGAGAAGAAAAAACCAACCAACCAAACAACCCCCAAACAAACAATCAGTGTGGTAAAAGAATGGACTTTGTTTTCCATGAATGCAAGATCAGAGAAATAACATTATGTGTGAATTTATAAAACAACGCACAAAACCCCCAGGTGTTATTTGTGTATTGATGATTTGTATTTTGGAACTGAGTAGGGAATGATGTCATGTGTGATAAAATGTAAAAATCATCGTGACCTGTGACATAATGCAGCTTTAATACACTGGCTTATCCTTAACTTAAGTTCAGACTTCATTTCATGCTTCCCAGCCTTCTGTCAAATTACTGACTGTACTCTAACTGCAGCTGTACAAGTTCTGAAGTTAATGGCAAGGCTTTTGGAATACTGTATCTGATCTCTGCCTTACAGCACAAGCAGCGCTGCCCTGTGCTGGAGGACCAGCTGGTGGATCTTGTGGTGTATGCCATGGAACGGTCTGAGACTGAAGAGAAGTTTGATGATGGTGGAACCAGTCAGCTTCTGTGGCAGCATCTCTCCAGCCAGCTCATTTTCTTTGTGCTCTTTCAGTTTGCAAGTTTTCCTCATATGGTCCTGTCGCTCCATCAAAAGGTAAATTGTTTGTATCACTCCCACGTGGTAAGAGAGATTTTTAAAAACAAGACAAGTTTTTTAAAAAAAAGGATAAAAGTCACTCACCCCTGCAAGAAGAGTGGTGATGTGTAAGAATTACATTTGTTATTGTTGGGCTCTTTAAAAGTAAGTCAAATTCTCAAGTTGCATTGCTGTGAGCTAGGTCTGTTTCCAGTGTATTCAGTTACAGGATGTTGTATTACATTTGGATTCAAAATGTGCTTCTAACTAGAATAAGGAGAGAAACTGTCATAATTCAGAAGGTCTGAGTACTGTGCTGTTGCATCCAGTTTAGAACAAAGCTTGAAACAGTCTATTCTGTGTATTCTGTTCTGTCTAAACAGAGTGAACGCCCCATTCAGTTTGTGAGCTAAAGAAAAGTGCCATGTAAATGAATGCAAGAACTTATAGTTTGTCAAATCAAATTAATCAAAGCAATCTAGTCAAAGATCATTTGTCCAATTACAGTGATGTTGTTGATCACCGTCCAAAGTTATTACTTCCTAATAATTCCATTAAAACTGTTACACTTCCTAGTATTTACCCTTTTCTCTGGTGCTCAGTGCCTCTGAATTCTAAGGGTGGTGGTGCCAGTCCTCCATAAGAAAGGAGAGGAGGGGTTACAGTAAGTCTGTCATCCTGAGCTCCTTGCTGAGAGAAAGTATGGTGTTGATGGTAGGAAAGGGGAGTTCTTTTTCCTCACTATAGGATTAGCTTGTGGCTATTTAGATACAGTTTCTAACATGCACTGCACATTGCTCCATCTTCATTTGCCCACGTTCCACGTTACATCAAAATTAACTATGTATGTTATGTTTTACTTGTGATGGATTCTAATTCTCTGCTCTTTGATGTCCCTGAAATTAGTTTTACCAGGATTGCATTCCTTTAATTACTGTTAATGAACCATCGAAACAGTAGGCACTATACAACACAGTTGCACAAATCTGATCTAAAGCTAAAGCAAGCTAGATAAGAGCAGAGGGTCAGAGTAGAGTACTAGTTATTAGAGAATTGCTGTTACAGGTAAAGGAGCTAAATAACAAAAAACCCCAAATCCAGATGGGTCCAGATGTAGCAAGCCCAAGTTGTTCTGGTTTAGAGACTTTCTTTATAGATAGAGTTAATAAAAAACCTGTGGCCTGTTGTCAGCAATGGCAATGCTGTGCTTGGCTACAGGGCTAGAAGGTCACAATTAAAGTCCAGTATTTAGGAGTTGCTAATTTTTCAAAACAGTGATCCTCAAGAGATACATTTTAAATCTTATTGTTAATAGTTGTGGCCCTCCCAGAGGCTGTTTCTGTGTTACAACTAATGTACCTGTTTGCCATCTTTCTGAAAACACGGTGTACATTTCTGCATAAGTCCTGCTATAAAATTCCCAGTAATATCTACTGGAACTGTTTTAGTCTGCACTTCTACTTTTATAGGAATCTTTGCAGTAATTCTTCTTCTCCATGCAGTATTTGTCTGTTACTGAGTGTTTTTGACAGTTGGCAGGCCGCGGTCTGATTAAAGGAAGAGACCATCTGATGTGGGTGCTACTCCAGTTCATCTCTGGCAGCATCCAGAAAAATGCACTGGCTGACTTCCTCCCGGTTATGAAGCTTTTTGACCTCCTTTATCCTGAGAAAGAAGTAAGTCTTCTCTCTGAAATGAAAAGTTTTATTTTTTAATTCAACCTGTAACCTTCATAGGTCAATATCACTATCATTCTTGAGTCACTGTTACAGAGTTGGAGAGAGATGTTTCATAATTAAATGAAAATTTTCAGGATTTCCTATCTATGTTACTCTAGTAAACACATTTATGCAGTGGTTTTACGGGCAAAAAAGACTTCTGTTAACTCGTCTCTTCCTTGGCTTTGGTTTGACTAAGGTTTTGAGAGGTTTGTTAAAGCACTAAGGATACTGTTAAGGAATAATGTGGATTTTTTTAATTACATTTGGGCTATAACAGAATAATACACTGAGACACACTTTGAGGTTCAAAGAACTGAACAAGACACTTCAGATTTGTTTTCTGTTAATGGTTACTTAATATTCATTCTGCAGTAGTAAATCAAATCCTAGTCATGCTTTGTACATTCCTGTAGAATGAAGGTTCCTGAGGAAGGGGGAGTTACGGGAAGTTCTTAAACTTACATTGTGACAGTGTTGTTAGCATGAAGTCCCGATTGCTTGCTCTTGTCATAGTACCTTCTAATTTGGGTCAGTAGATATGTTAACACAAGTGTGTGGTGTACCAAACTGATATGTAGCATTTTTGCTCCCTCTTAAGTTAGTTTTGACCCACAGAAATTCTTCAGTACAATTTATTTCATAAGTTCAGAATTACTTTTGTCAGCGCAAAATATGGGAAGAGCGCCGGGACCGTTTAACTGTAGCCACTTGTTTAAAGTGTTGGTGGGACTAGGGCATTTCTGAGGATTCAATTTCACAAGCAGTTTAAATGTTACCCACAGCTGTTGCGCTTAAGGGGCTCTGTCTTACTCTCCCCTTGATTGTGCGTTGCTGCTGTCCTGCTTGTGCTGTCAGTGGTGCTTGTGCAGTAGTAACTGTACCAAGGAGAAAGAAATGAGGATGTTGGCAAAAGGAGAGCGAGCCAGAGTGCCTCTTCCAATGGCAGTAATACACCTGAGTCTGTAACCAAAACCTTTTCAATTTTGAGGTGCTCTGTTCTTTTTCATGGGAAGTATATTAATCTTTCAGCACACTGGTGATGCTAGACAAGTTAGATTTTTCAGAAAATATTGGTAAGCCACTGAGAACCTACTATGGAAGCATATACCTTACTCAGAAATCAGTTATGGTATAAGTGTGAGGCTGAAAGTAAAGGTATATGCTTTGTAACTATATATGTCTTGAATTTGCATATTCTAAGCATGAATTTCTATTTGCTGAGATCTTAAGATTATTTGGTTTGGTTTGTTTTTTGGTTTTTATTCAGAATGATTCCTCAGGTCCAGGTCTCTTCCAAAGCTCTGGTTTTAAAATTGCGTGCACAGATGAGGGTAGAATCCATTCTTTAAAAACGTTACTTATGGTGTTACAAGTCAGAAAAAAGAAAAACTTGACCTTGTGAATGCTGTATGTCTAAGTTGTTTTTCTGTACATTAATACGTGCAATATGTCACATTCATATGTTCTTTCTTTAGTGTATTCCTGTACCTGATATTAACAAACCCCAGTCTACTCATGCTTTTGCAATGACCTGTATTTGGATTCATCTGAATCGGAAGGCCCATAGTGACAACTCCAAGTTGCAGATTCCCATTCCTCATTCTCTTAAACTTCACCATGAGTGAGTTTTGGGGGTTTTGTTATGTTTTGATTTGTCTTTGTCTCTAGACGTAATGGAATAGGAAGCTCCAAATCTGTATTCAGAATGTATTGTGTGATGGGATGCAGTATAATGGTTATCAAAGGAATGAAGCAGGACTAAGAAAGGGCTCAAAGTCAAAAATATGCTGTTATACAGTTAATGGAAATAATATATTACATCTAAGATTAATAAACCTTTTTCACCGATGGAGACTCTGAAAGCAAATTGGCTATTTTGTTTTATTATGCTGTGGTTTGGAAAAGTGTGTATAAGCAGTACATTGGGTTGTTTTGTCAGGAAAGGTGATTTTTAAAGTCTGTTCTTCTCCTGAGGTGTTTCTCTGATACAGGAAAATCATAACACAGTGAAACTGTGGCTTAAGATGTAGTTTTGATGTCTTGCAATTATGAGTATTTCGGGTTTCTTCTACTATTTTACAATGGATTTTTGACTGAGGTTATTGTGGCTGTAATCCTGGAATGCAAGTGTATGCTTCTGCTTGTTTCTTTCTACTTAATGTTTAATCTCTGTGTCATGCAGGTTTTTGCAACAGAGTTTAAGAAACAAAAGCTTACAGATGAATGACTACAAGATTGCCTTGTTGTGCAATGCTTATTCAACAAATTCAGAGTGTTTCACTTTGCCAATGGGTGTACTAGTAGAGACTATTTATGGAAATGGGAATATGAGGATATCTCTTCCAGGGACTAATTGCATGGCATCGGGGTCTATTACGCCGTTGCCAATGAATCTCTTGGACTCCCTCACAGTTCATGCCAAAATGAGGTACAGTATGCAGCTAGGTTGTGTTGTGTTGTTTTTTTGTTTGGGTTTTTTTTTTTTTTTTTTTTTAACCTGTAAATCTGTGTGTTACTATTATCAGGAAAGCTTTCCTGTGTCTGGACGTGTGATGTGTAGAACTCTTGATTTACTTCATAAATTTCTTAACTTTTGAGTCCTTGTGTTTGACTGAAAAATACTTTCTCTCTTTCCTCAGTCTTATTCATAGCATAGCTACAAGGGTAATTAAGTTGGCTCACGCAAAATCTAGTGTAGCCTTGGCTCCTGCTCTTGTGGAAACCTATAGTCGCCTGTTGGTTTATATGGAAATAGAGTCCTTGGGCATCAAAGGCTTCATCAGTAAGAAAGAAATCTTTTTAATTTTTTTCCCCCCTCTTCCTTTTGTTCAGTAGCATTTTCTTTAATGGCAACCAGATACCATAGTAAAAATGAAAATCTAATGATGCAGCATGTTGAATACACGTATAAATTACTTTAACGTAAAAGAAATGGTACTAGTTATCCTAGTGCTGCAGTAAATTTTGGAAGAGTGTGCTGCTGTCCCTTTATGCCATCACTTGTATGGTCAGGACTTCCCTAGTTGAGCTGAGCTCTACAAAAATATGCTTAATGGAAAATTTTAAGCAAAGTTACTTAATTAGATGCAAATAATATTTAATTGCACTCGTTAAAATAATTTGCGTGTCTGCTGTATATGTTCATTCAAAAGATTGAGCTCTACATGTTTACAGCATCTTCAGGCAGCACTTCCACACACACTCTTTAGAGGTAATACAATTTTCAAATCAAGTATCTGACTTGCAGCTAAATATAACCATCTATCCACAGTGTAGTCTGTAGTTGTATTTTAATGTGTAATCACTTGGAAAACTTACTTTACAAACTCTTTTTCATAAGGTCAGCTCCTGCCAACAGTGTTCAAATCTCACGCATGGGGAATTTTGCACACTCTGCTAGAAATGTTTAGCTATCGGATGCATCACATCCAGCCTCATTACAGAGTCCAGCTGCTCAGCCATCTTCATTCCTTGGCTGCTGTGCCACAGACTAATCAGAACCAGCTTCATCTGTGGTGAGTGATGATTACCATATTTAACCATAATTTCAGACTCCTCCTTCATCATATGTTGAAAGCTGTGTGAGAACTATGTTGTAAATGGGACGTAAGTACTTCCCAGTCTTAGTTCTGTGGCTGAATTGTTTTGTGGTATTTCAGCAGGTCACGTTTCAGAAATGCAATTAGATGTTAGCAGTAGTATACTGCAGAGTTGTGTGAGGCAGCCTCTTGCACAGACATGGCAGCAGTGTCACAGGTGAGAACGCAGGAGTGTGCACCAGAACCATCACGTCAGGAAGTATCGGACAACTGTTGAGCTTGCACTGGAGATAACTGGCAATGCCTGCTCCTTGTAGTCCTGGTGATTGGCTTGTCTGCCAGTGGGACCGCTCTTGCTTACTCCTGTAGAGGATGTTTAATTCCATTACAAGAGTTAAGCTGGTTCCACGTAGCTCTTTATCAAAGTTAATTTTTATTCAGATCAGAGAAATAATCTGATTCTTCCTGTAGCTGTAAAGGAGTTGGCACAAAGCTATGGCAGCTGTATGTGAACCTGAGTGGAGAAAAAAGTGTTAGTTCTGTTGTATGGTGCGTGTCAGTGTAAACCATTCATAAAACGATGGCTGATTTGGGTACAAGAAAGGTAGAAAAGCTGATTAAAGAAGGTCTAGAGTTGATATGCAGCTGATTCTAGGGAAAAGCTTTGATTTTTAACTTACTGTTAAAAAAGTATGAGGTATGAGATTCAGTTTGTATGTAGAACTTGAGGTTTGTTGTAGAAAAGTTGGGGAAAAGAGTGTACATTCACACTTAGAGTAGAATACTTCTTGTGGGTGTATGTGAGGGAGATGGCAACCTCATTATTACCAGTTCATATCAAGGAAGTCTAATCACACAGTAATTAGTCCAAATTCAAATTACTCATTTGCTTATCCTTTCTCAAGAATAAAGAGAACAACTGAAGACAAATTTCTCCTTAAGTTCAAGATCTTGCTCTTTTTATTCACCTAAATCTTGTTTTGTCATCTTAGTCTGTAAAATATGGATGTTAATCAGTCACTTTTGATAAACACTGTATGCAACTAGATTGGAGTAAAGTAACCTATGGCTTTGGCATTTCAAAGACACAATGTTATAAAAGTCTTTTAAATTACTTCAAACTACCTGGTGTGAAAAGCACTAGCAACTAGACCACTGGGAAATAAAGTGCTTTTAATCAAAAGCAATACTTCCTCATTTCTTTAATAAGGACAATTTAGGGCCGTCTGCGTTAAGGTGATAGTTAGCTTTGAAACTTTCCGTGCACTATTTCATGCGGTTTTATTCTGGTTTTGCATGTATGTATTTATCTATGTATCCTTGTTGAGAAGAAGACATTCAAAAGATAACAAAAGCTGTGGGGGGGGGAACTCTAAATTGTTTTTTCAGGAGCTGTGCACCTGGAATTTTCACTAAATCAACTTTTGAGAGCTTTATTTGAAAATAATGTACATAAATAGTTGGTAACAAATTTATTAAACAGTGGAAAAAGCAAACTTTTCCAAAAGGTTAAGAACATCACTTTTCAAAACAAATGTTTTTGCATTATTTGAAACAGAAAATGGAAGGGAAATAGGTATTTTTGGAATCTTGTCATATAGCGCTTATACTGCTACTTCTAACTGGACTGTTTCCTTCTTTCAGTGTTGAGAGCACTGCTCTAAGGCTAATCACAGCTTTGGGCAGCTCGGAAGTCCAACCACAGTTTACACGATTCCTCAGTGATCCCAAAACGGTTCTTTCAGCAGAATCAGAAGAACTCAACAGGGCTTTGATCTTAACTCTAGCAAGGGCAACACATGTGACAGGTATTAGCAGTACTGTGAGATATCTAAGTGAAAGCTGTAGTGAAGCCATTTCTCTGAAATACTGTTTAATAGAATATCGTGGAAATGACCCAGTCATAAAACATATCCCATACGCTTCTGGTTTTGAAAAAAAGAAGTATGATTATAATTTCTAACTATTTGTTTTTAGGCAAAAAGCTATTATTAAAGCAGTAATGAAATTAGATATTGCTTAAAAGTTTATACAGAGATACAGTGTGACTATTTTTTACTGTCTTATTTTCGGGTTCATTATTTTAAATTTAAATGCTTGGATTGATTACTGATACGTGCCATTTACAACAAAAAAAAAACCCAAAGAAACAAACCAACCAACCAACCAAACAAAAACCCCCAAAAAACCCAACAAAACCCACACAACCAAAAAAAAACCCCTCAAAACATGGAGTGTTCACAGCAAGCATGTTGCTCATGTGGAAGCCATCCCTGCTACAGCTTACCTTTAAGAAAAAAAAGAGTAGAGTGGATTTTGGACTTCCTTTCTTGAGGAACGGAGAGAGCAAAGCTTTTATTGTGTGTTTTAATGTTTTATCAATGTGCAATGAAATAGGTCAGGTTTTTGTTAGCCTTGAGGGGGGTGTTTGTCTCTCTTTTTATGGTTCTAGTCTGGAGACTCACTGGAGAGTTTGAACAACTGATTTCACAAAAACTGGTGGAGGTGGTTTGAAAGAGAAGGTGCTTCTTTGTGTTAGGTTTTTTATTTTTTAACCTTTGCTCAACCTTTGATGTTAAATCAACACTGGGGACAGGGGGATGAGGCGTGGTTTTTATTTCTACAGCTTAATTGGGAAAGGTACTGCTGAGCAACCTTTTTAAAGCAATATAAAATGGCATCTGACAATTTAATCATCATTGTCTTCCTTGGGATTTTTTTTTAAAGTCTAATCAGTTAATCAGCAAAAGCTTGTCTTACTGTTATTACAGGAAATTAAATATAAAATCATAAAATTATGATTGCTTTATTTCTGGCTCAAAACTTAAAAATGGTTTTGTTATTGTTAATAGCATAAAAAATAATATCCAGCTTGTTCTATAGAGTAAGATTCAAAGAAAGGGAACGGGAGAAGTTGGTCAAAAAGGAAACTCTTTTAAACTAGCAAAGCTTTGATGCATGTGACTGCAAATGGAATGCCAATAAGAAATATTTTTTTATGTGTGAAATTCTAATATCATCAATCCATTTTCTAGACTTTTTCACAGGCTCTGATTCAATTCAGGGAACATGGTGCAAGGATATATTGCAGACTATCATGAGTTTTACTCCACATAACTGGGCATCACATACACTAAGCTGTTTTCCAGCTCCTCTGCAGGTAATAATTTCAAACCAAAGATTTTATAATGGGAAATACAGAGAATTTACACTCTTAACAAGATCCTTTGCCTTTTGCTAGTTGGTGAGATTCTTCTCCTGTCCAGACTACATTAATCTCAAGTCCCTAAAGAATGCAGCATGGTTGTAACGTTGCTATTTTTTCAGAAATGCATTACCTTCTCCTGGTGTGTTTTAAGGCCAAGTTTGGCCAACTGATATTTCAGGTGAATGGTCAATCAGATCTTTTGAAAATTAAAAAATAAAACTAAAAAAAAAAAAAAAAGGTAGAGAATCCTTTTTTTTTTTTTTCTTGTGGCAATTTGTCATTTAGATTTCTTAGTGACAAAACAGTCACTGTGGTGTCACGGTGAAGCAACAGTCCTACCTAGTAGGTTTGTATTGTACAAGGAAATAGGAACTCATGAGGTGCTAAGTCAGGCAAAAGTTTTCTGGTTTAAATGTTTATTCTAGGCTCTCAGTCGCAGCAAAGCCTACTTTATTTCAGGTGTTCTTCAAGCAGAATAACGTACCTCAGGAAAGCCGTTTTAACTTGAAGAAGAATGTGGAAGAAGAATACCGAAAGTGGAAGTCTATGACCAGCGAGAATGATATAATCACACATTTCTCTGTGCAAGGTTCATCCCCACTTTTCCTTTGTCTCCTATGGAAGATGTTGTTAGATACGGATCACATTAATCAAATTGGCTACAGGTGAGCTTAAAAGATGTGCTATTTCAAAGTTATCACAGCAACATTCTCAGTTCTGAGGACATAGGCCTTGTGCATTAACAGCTTGATTTGTATTGTTTTTATTACTTCAGAGCGTGGAAAAAAAGAGTGGTGCTTGGTATTAGCAAGCATGTCATGTCATGATAATTGTGTACTGTTTAAGATTGGTTATACCACACTGTGCTCTGCAGTGCATAGTCTTCCTGGTAAGAGACAAGGATGTGAGGTGTTTGAATTAAGTGGTTTACTTGTAATGGCACTATTTCAGGCAATCTGAAATAGTTAACAGAAAATAGAAAGCATTTATTTACTTAGCCTTTATACATAATTAAAGGCCTTTAAAAAAAAAAAAGCCCACAACAAACATTGGATTAAGATGAAAATTTTTATACTAGTAGTAGTCCTGCTTTTTTTTTTTTTTTTTTTTTAAACTTGTTCTCAGTAGTAACAGCATAAGCTCCATCTGTGAAAAATAGATTCTTTCTTTTCAGTCCTTGTTAGGTCTGTTAGAACAATTGATATTGATGATAGCATGTGTTACTCTTCTGTGAAATGAGAAGATGCCAGTATTTTAATGCTATGGTTATAGTAAAACACATAGTGCAGTAAAATAAGCTTGAGTTGCAGAAGTCTGTCCTAAGAGCTGTGTGTAACTAAAAATGCATAACTAAAGCATGGGTTCTAGGCAGAATACTATACACAAGAATTGGTGAACTTGAAGCATTTCTTCTGATTAGTATCCAGACTTTAGAATTCTGTTGCTCTAAGGTTTTTCTGGTTTGCTTTGTTTTATTTTACTTTTACTTTTTCTTCAGTTCATTTAATAAAGGGAGGCTTTGAGTCTTTTTTTTTTTTTTCCTAAGACAGCTGTATTAAAACCCACTAACTCTTATAGGCCAGTTAAAAATGTATTATGAACAGTAACAAACAATTGCTTGTTGCCCTTTTTTTCTTTTCTTTTTCCCTGCTAGAGTGTTAGAAAGAATTGGGGCCAGAGCTCTGGTGGCACATGTGAGGACATTTGCAGATTTCTTGGTGTATGAATTCTCTACCTCTGCAGGTGGCCAGCAGCTTAATAAATGTATTGAGATTCTCAATGACATGGTGTGGAAATACAACATTGTAACACTGGATAGGTTGATACTGTGTTTGGTAAGTATTGCCCTTGAAGATAAGATGCCAGTTCTTCATGAAGAGAGTCTGACTTCCGAGTCACTTCTATAGGAGCGATCTTTCTAAAAATGCATTGGTTTTAAATAGTGACTACTTGCTAACCCAATAATCAAGTAAAATAACATAAACATGTTATTTTGTATGCTGTTTTTGTTATGCTGTAAGCAACATAAACCTCTTAACAGTTCTCTGAATCTTCAGAGGTAGCTTTTCTTGGCTATTTAA
This sequence comes from Podiceps cristatus, assembly GCA_000699545.1. Classification (NCBI taxonomy): domain Eukaryota; kingdom Metazoa; phylum Chordata; class Aves; order Podicipediformes; family Podicipedidae; genus Podiceps; species Podiceps cristatus. Next base: position 2,772 of record JMFS01039021.1, on the reverse strand, counting down.
TGGCAATCATTGAATTGGTATTATTAAATGTTAGTGCTTTGGGTCTCTGACCTCAGAGCTATGCAATTATTTTTGCAGCCTGAAAGGTAGAAGGGGTATGGCATGCCATGATTCAGAAGCAAGTGGAAAATCTTGTACCCATTAGAGTATGCTTTCTTTGCTTAGAATTCAGCCTGATTCATCACAAAAATAAAGAGAGAAATGGCATTCTCTGTCTTTGCAGGTTATCCTACAAAATAAAGTGGAACTCACCTAGATAATTTCCTTCAGTAATTATCCTTTACTTATGTTTTAAAAATCTCATCTTAATGTAAAGGTGGTTGTTTGAATTTTAGTTTGGTTTTCAAACTGAAGGCCAAACGCGTCAGAGTGGCCAGAAGTTTGAAGCAATCTTAACCAATTAATGATAATGAAATTATTTTCAATTAGAGAAATGACAGCTAAAAGAGAGCTAGAATTCTTGGAGAATGGGCTGTCACTGGGGACTTTTTAAGATTTTCTGCCTATGGAATAAAAAATGTGATGGATACTTCTCACAGGAGGTGATTGAACCTGCCTCTGTTCTGTGTCTTCACTTGAAAAATAGAGTTGAAAGACCATGTCTTCAGTGTGAATTTGTGTGCAGATGTACTGAATGTACAGCCAAATTTGCAAGTGAGTGTTTAGGGGTTATAAAGCAGACAGTAGCGTCAACTGTAATTCCATGTTTTTTGATCCATTTTTTTAAGGCTATGCGCAGTCATGAAGGAAATGAAGCTCAAGTCTGTTACTTCATAATTCAGTTGCTCTTACTGAAGCCGAACGATTTCAGAAACAGAGTGAGTGATTTTGTGAAGGAGAATTCTCCAGAGCACTGGCTGCAGAATGACTGGCATACTAAGCATATGAGTTATCACAAGGTATCAAAGCTAATAAAATTATTTTCTTGTAATACTTTCTGTGGCATTGAGATCAGCAGAGAGTCTTTTGTCCTGCAAATGACAGGACAGCTCTGTCAATTTTTGGAGTTACTTAGTAAATTGTAATTTATTTGGGCTAGTATATTAAACATGAGTGGTTTGGTTTTGGTTTGGGTTTTTTTTTTATGTAATAACTTTAAAATCTATAATACAGTGATATTCAAAGATAGAAGCAGCTGAACAGTTGAGATTCATTCTTGCACATCTAAATCCAATCACTTTAAAATCTTGGTTTTACTGAAATTCATTTAGAACAGAGGTTTTGTGCATCAGGGAGAAGGTATTTCCTTCTGGTGTTTCATGGGTATAACAATACTTAAACTTACATTTTCTCCTAATTATTAAAGCTTGTTCCTTCTCCTGTGTGACAAGAACATGATATCCTGATCTGTTAGGGAAGAGAACTGCTGAGATTTTAATGCTGCTGTGAACATAGTAGCTTCTGCTGGCTAGAAAAGGATGTACCAATGGAGTGCTCGGTCAAAAGATAAATCAACACTGGGTTGAAATTGATACAAGCAAACTCTCATGTAGATAAACACATACAATCTAGTTCTGATCCAGAAACTATTTGGTCTGTTATTAGCCCTCTGATTTAACGGCACAGTGTCTTAACAGTGGCTAAAATTGTAAAGGTAGCAGGGAAGCAAATTATATTAGCTTAGGAAGTGCTCTGACATGGCTGCACAGTACTAAACCCAGTCTGGCATGCAGAAATTTCAGCCACAGGTAAGACAGTATAAACTCAGCCTTCAGCTGTACTCATCGGGTATTTGAGTACACTCTAGTTCTTTCCCAGAGAGTTATTACATGCATATTATTTCTAGTGTTCTGATTCAGTATATCACAGAACCGTAATATTTCATCATGCAGAAACTTCGAGTAGTATGGATTTCCCCTAGGTTTTCTCTTAAAATACTTGACAAGGGACACATAAGCACTGGCTGCTTTCAGCTTTGCCTTGGGATGCTTAATGTTCTCTTATGCTCACTTTGACTAGTGGTGAAACTTTGTTTTGTTTCGTTTGTTTCTGAAGAAAGATATACTAGTCTAATAACTAAATAATTTTACTCACTTGCATTTTCTTCAGTAAGCTTTACAGTGAAATCATCTCAGTGCATTCATACGTGATAATGAGGGTTATGAAGTGTCTCTTTAAAGCAGTGTAGATACTGAATGTTTAATGCACTGCTTTTAAGGAAAGAGCTTTTGATTTTGTTGGATTTTTTCCCCTCCAGAAATATCCTGAAAAGCTGTATTTTGAAGGCTTGGCAGAGCAAGTCAATCCCCCAGTTCAGATCCAGCCCCAGTATCTACCAATTTATTTTGGAAATGTATGCCTGCGCTTTCTGCCAGTGTTTGACATCGTAATCCATAGATTTCTGGAATTGCTTCCAGTGTCCAAATCACTAGAAACTTTATTGGATCATCTGGGAGGCCTATACAAATTCCATGGTAAGTCATCTGTGAATATAGACTTATTCCTGTTGCAATCATTCTATTCTCCTTCATCTCCTTAATTCATAATTTTCATCTACTAACATGGCAGTATTTTAATCTTTTCCTATTCTGTAAGCCGTGTGTACATTCCCACAGAGTACAATCCCTATTTAGTGAATTTCAGCCTACTAACAGTGAAATTGCTTTTATTCAGGTAGCTCTTGCTAATTTATGCTTCTTTCATGCCTTTCCCTTTCATTCCTTTCTAGTTGTAAGTACTTGGACGTGTGTCATGGTTTAACCCTAAATAGTAACAGAATACCACGCAGCCACTTGCTTGCTCCCTGCCTCCCTGGTGGGGTGAGGAGGAGAA
>JMFS01039015.1:0-33958 GCA_000699545.1 Podiceps cristatus | reverse complement strand
CAACCCAGACCATTCTATGATTCTATTACATACTATTAAGAATAAGGCTTTATCAGTAGGAAAAAGTTGCCTGGCCACCAAACATTCCAGCTTTTAAAGAACATTTTCCACAAGTGTCATTAAACAGCTAGTCACTATAACAAGCTCATTTACAACTGATTTAAGAGCTTCATTACAGTAAACTAACTCCCTCAGAATATTTTTTTTTCTTTCACTTAGCAAAATAGAAACTAAAACTCTCTCAAAGCCTGTTCTTTGTGGGCAACACATATGGCTGCCTTTCATACATACACGAAAACTTTTCAACTCAACAAGTAGGTTTTCTTTTTCTCACACAAAAAGTGCTACGGATATCACCAATAGGATTTAAGCAGGAAAGTATACTATGGAAGGCAAAATTCAACATAGAATTTAAGTTAAGAAAAAAACAACTATGATCACTACTGATGACTGAAAAGTTATAGAATCATAGAATGTTTTCGGTTGGAAGGGACCCCCAGAGCCCATCTAGTCCAACCCCCCTGCAGTGAGCAGGGACACCACTACCTAGATCAGGTTGCTCAGAGCCCCGTCCAACCTGGGCTTGAACGTTTCCAGGGATGGGGCCTCCACCACCTCTCTGGGCAACCCATTCCAGTGTTTCACCACCCTCACTGTAAAGACTTTCTTCCTTACATCTAATCTAAACCTACCCTGTTTCAGCTTGAAACCATTACCCCTTGTCCTGTCACCATTGTCCCTACTGAAAAGATTCTCCCCCTCTTTCCTATAGGCCCCCTTTAATTACTGAAAGCCGTCAATCGGGTCTCCCCGCAGCCTTCTCTTCTCCAGGCTGAACAAGCCCAACTCTCTCAGCCTGTCCTCACAGCAGAGCTGCTCCAGCCCTCGGATCATTCTTGTAGCCTCCTCTGGACACGCTCCAACAGCTCCATGTCCTCCTTGTGCTGAGGGCTCATGTTCTTGTGCTGAGGGCCCTATGTTTAAATAACCCCTCTGCTGGAAAGATGATCACAGGAGAATCAAAAATTCTAACAGTTGAGGATGTTAGAGGGGTCCTAAAGATTAGAAAAAGGCTAATCCCTAAGAAAGGCAAAGAGAAGACACCCATGGAACAGGCCAGACAACCTGAACTAGAAAGTACCAGAGAAGACCATGGAGTATATCCTCCTAGAGTCCATTTCCAAATACATAATGGACAAGAAAGTAACTAGAAAGAGCCAAAATGGTTTTTCCAAGGACAAATTTCACTTGACCAACCTGATTGCCTGCTTTAATGGCATGACTGCTTAGGTAGCTAAGGGGAAAGCTATGGATTTAATGTAACAAGATGATAGTAAGTTTTTTGGCACCATCTTGCACAGTATTGTGTGAAAGCTGAGAAGCACAGCCTGGGAGAATGAACTGTTAGGTAGACTGAAAATTAGTCAAGACCAAGTAGCAATAAAGGATTCAACATTTAGTTGGGTTTGTTGTTTGGTTGGTTGGTTTTTTTTGGGGGGGTGGTTGGGTTTGTTTTTGGGGTGTTTTTTGGTTTGTGGGGGTTTTTGTTGTTTTGTTTGTTTTGTTTTTAAATCATCAACCTGAATGATAAGACATCCTACACTCCAGGAAATGTGTGGAGGGCATTAAGTTAAAGGGAGAAGTTGAACTGATCAATGTCAGTGATTCAACACAGAGACCTTGAGAAACTCGAAGACTGGGCAAAATTAGAAGGGCGCCCAGCAGATCCAGGCAAATTACTGTTCCATTCTACTCAGCACTCGTGACCCCACACCTGGAACAGTGTGTTCAGCTTTGGATCCCCTAGCTTAAGAGCAACGTTGAAAAATTAGAGAGTGCAGTAAAGAGCACCAAGATGGTCAGGGGCCCAGAATACATGCACAAAGACGACAGCCTGAAAGAGCTGAGCTTATTCAGTCTGGCAACAAAGAAGGTAAGGTGCTACCTAATAACCACTTACAACTCTCCAAGATGGAATTACAAATTTGATGGGGCGACAGCAATAAAAATGCAGCTTGGGTGTTCAGATATAACATAAGACCTCCAGAGGTTCCATTCAAACAATTTCTATGATTCTACAGGACAGCTCATTGCTCTACAAAATCTAGAGATGACTCATTTTGTAACATAGGCAAGACTTTCCCCTCTATAAATGTATACTGGTGTTTAAGTTACTTAAAACATGCAGCCATTGTTAAGGAACTCAGTCATCCTAGGTAAATATGTTAACAAAACTTGAGCTCAGGAGACTGATGAGATTTTTTTTTAAAAAAAAGCCAAGAAACATTTTTGTTACTTCTCTCTTGTTAAGAGTCATTATATGGTGCTTTGCTAGACATCCAAGACTGAGATCTGTTCCAAGACTGAGATCTGTAAGAAGCATAAGTATTGCGTGTTACAGCACAAAAATTCCACTGGCACTTTTCCATAACCACTGACCTTAAAATGACTTTCAAGCATGCAAAGCCATATTGTAGCAAAAAACCCCAACTTTATTAACACCAGAGAATAGGTACTCAGCACATTTAGACAGGCTTTTCCATAATTTATGGCAATCAACTGTTATTACTAATGTTTTTTAGAAGAATTTGCTTACAGTCAAATCACTGGCAAGTATTGCGTCAACTGGTCAGAGGAACAACAATCAAGAGGTTTGAGCAAAAATTCAGCACTATTGCATTCTGGGAACCACAGACATGCTCCTTGCCCTGAAAGGCTACTGAAAACAGCATATGCAGTTCTAACTTCAGTAACTCTAAGACTGAAAGAATAAAGTAATAGAAATGTACAACCGGCATCTGTTCTTCCTTACAGACAGTATTACACCTTTGTGTCTTGTTACCTTTAGACTGTTTTGATAATATTTCACATTATATACAAAGGTATTGCAAAATGCCTGCATATTTATAAACTTTATAAAGTTTTTTTCCCCAAAAACTACCACTTCAAAAATGTAAAACATGTCAAAGGCATGCTTAGCATTGTAAGAGTTTTACATTTCACATATGCACATCTCAAAACTGACTTTTGATATCACCTCTCAGACCAATTGTAAAATTCTAAGCAAAAAAAAAGTTAGCAGAACAAGGGGTTATGTTTTTTAAACCAATGCCCTTCATCATCTGTAGAACACAGACGCTAAAATAAGTCTCACAAAAAGCACCACAAGCAAGTTAGTATCCAAACTGTCTTTCACGAAATATGAACATATTTTTGAGGTCAAGAAAGTATAGGTGATTCTCTGTCTATACTCTAGACCTGTTCTATGTGTTAAAGATCTCCATGGCAGAACTACCCCACACTGGTAACAAAAAACCTACAAAATAACCTCAAACTTTTAAAATAGACTATAAAGCAAAATAAACTCAATTTGTTCAGTCTCCTGCATAGAACTGCAAGCTGCAACTCTTCTTGAAAAACATCAGCTCCCTTTCACAAAACTACCCATACCCTGCCAAATTCATGATGGCAACATATCTTACAGAATAAGAACAAGACCAACTTTGTTATCTCTGAAGGGAAAACCATAATTTGACAAGTAATCTGAGTTGATGGGATTTTTAAGAGCAATGTTCAAGTAAAAAATCCTGCAGGTTTTTTTTTTTTATAAAATATTTTGAAAATACTTAAACCTGTTGCCCATTGAATAACTGATATATACCCTAAAAATTTTTTCCCATGCCTAGAGACCAAACTGTAGTAGAATGATGGTTATATACAGCATGGGAAGCTTATATGGCCAAAATCTCAAGGCCAAGATTGGAAGCAAGGGAATGGGCATCAAGAACAGTGCCAAATCTTCTATACATCTATTACTAAACTGGCAAGATTTTCTACTACTTGATGAAAATAAAACTGAACTCTTTATTGCCTTGCCAAAATTAGGGTGAAGTCTGTAGCAGAAGGCAAGAAGCCAGTGTTTACAGATGGCCAACATGCTGTGCAAGCCTGTTCTGGTCAAGATTTGCATTTTTGTACACAATACTATGAAAGAATGATGCTACAGATGGACTACATGAACCAAGGTCTACCATACAATTCTTAAATGCACAGCTGAAATAATAACCTGGACTACTATATTTACAGGTATTTCAGACCACATGAAACCTACAATCGGTCTGAGACTGCTGAATACACACTATGCACACACCAGCCTACAACACAGGCCTTTCACCAGATTCAACTAAGTCAACTGCCTTATCAGTATTCCACACCTAGGCTAGTTATGGCACAGATTCTGCTTTCATCTCTAAAGGCAAAAGAACATGTGGGAGATGCAGGTGATACTTTTTGCATCCACTATTATCACACTCTATCCTCACAATGACTGTATTTTTTTTTTCCCCTGCCTTTAGTGAAAAAAGTTTCATATTCAAATCAAATCTTTCATTTGTGGAACGCAGCTCCTAGGTTCAATCTCTCCAGCAGCTCTGCAGCCAGGCATGCTTTCTGTTTGCTACTCCTGATTTCTGACCCAGACTCTGGTTCTAAAAAGACAGGCATACTTTAAATTTGTAAAGGTTACTGAATGTAAGTGCTATCAATACCAATCATAAACAGCATAAGACAGCAGAGTAACACTGAGAAATTAGCATACTAGGTAAATAAGGTGGAAGAGTTTACCAGTTCCTCATCTAAAATAGTTCACTACTGAAATATTTTCAGACCAGTATGTAATTTTCAGTATCTTTTAAAACATCAAAATCTGAGTATAAGTGATTTGCAGCTAAATCTGCATTTGTACTGAATTCAGAAGATGCACATCTGTTACAATCTGAAACTAAAGTTTATTTACCATTTGAGGTGCAAAGATGCTAGCGGTTCGCTCTGTAGGTCCTGCAATGCAGAGAGACTACTTGCATGCTCTGACCACTGACAAATATACAGATAAACATGTGCTGTTCCTTTGTGCTCTGACAGCCGTGTTCATTTGTTGCCTCACCCCTTAAAGCATGATCCTATGAAGACTTACAAATTCATTTCCTCTGAAAGCACCAACCTGTTCAATCAAAGTTAAATTCTCAACACAATGTTAAATACATCTAAGTACTAAGCCTTCATAAAGCTCTTTCATTCCTAAATTTAGAAACATTTAAACAGCATTTTTTCTAGTGTAAGGACAGTTATAACAGTATTTAAGCATCTTTAAAGCAAATTAGACAGTGGTAGTGCTTCCTGATTCTAAGTATGACTTGCATTGCAATAGCAGTTGGTGGTCCCATGTTAGATTAGGATTTGTAATCTAGAAAAACAGACAATACACAGACAATTAAGCAAAAAGAGTTGTATTACATAAATAAGACTGAACGAGTGTGATACTTTGCATTCATATTAATTCCAATTTGGGGACAGTAACAGTTGGCTTTTATTAGAAGATTCTTCTACAAGGAGCTTAGAAAGCAGCATAATAACACTCACCATTCAATTCCTCCCAAGTCCTTACATTCTATTTCTGTCTTTGACTGGCACCAAGTATGCAGACTAATCTTACACAGAAGCACATCCAGTGATTCAGACAATCCAAGGAAAGTGAACTACATCCACAACTGAAGACAAAAAGAGCCTGTTTTTAACCTAATCTATAAAGAAAATTCCTTCCTGACCCCCATCAGTAACCCTGAGTTTAAAACTAGGATTAACAGTAAGGTCACAGAGCTTTTGGAATCATTACGAACAATGGGGAATTCTCAGTTTTAGTGGCAATCAATATAAAACATTTTATGGAGTAAGAAAGTGGTTTCCAAGATCTCAAATAAAAACTAGTAGAACCCCTAAATATTTGCCATTTACTGATTTCTTTTTTCATACCATGGAAAATATGAGTGCTAATTTCTATAAAATTATCTAAAAATACAGAAGGCATATGCTACCTTGATTCTCAAAATGTCAGAGTCTACATACTACTACATACTATTACTACAGAGACTAAAATTACAAATTTTATTTGAGTATGCATTGACTTTGAAGCCATTGTAATGATATGTGTAATTAAAACTCATCATTTCATTTATACCTCATACTACAAGCAATATGAGAAGCCGTAAGTAGAACAGAAGATGTTTTGTATTCTCTTACGTTAACCATGACAGCTTGCAGAGCAGATCTGTACGTGATTCTGTTGGTAAACACCTCTACAGATAAGTCTGACAATTCATTCCTACACTTTTCTAATTATTAACCAACTATTAAAAAGCAGAAGGACTTTGTTTCTTATTGCAGGACATTTTAATTTCTTTAAGAGCCTTTTAAAGCATTTTGAAAATGCAAATTATATCATATCACTCATATTGAAGGCATCATGACACACTTCAAAAACCCTCCATCAGACTGAAAAGAATTAACCTCAGGAAAAGCTGTTTCAGCTCTTCCCCAATAGTAGACATGCTGAAAACACAGTAATCTCTGCTATAGCTTCGGAAGTGTGCTCAATGCAGAATTCAGATTTCCTGGTCTGAAGTCGCTAGAATGACCGCAAGTATTCCCTTAAAACAACAACCAACACTCCTTGTCAGAGTTCTATTAGTTCAGAGTTAGTAGCTTCTGCTAAAAACCTTCAATGTGAGATTCACACCATGTTTTAAAAATAAAATAAAATAAAATCCCTCACACTATCATGGTAAACTCTTTCATCCCCTCTGTACAGAGCACTAGTGCAAAGAATACATCTAACTTTTTACACAACGGTTTTATTTTTTCTCAATTGCTCCTTTTATGTCTTGATCTGGCCCCAACAACACAATAAGCTTTCTGCTCCCTGATATACATGAACAATGGTTATTATTGGGCATTATGCCTTTAGCAAGTTGATTCTCAGTCGTCTTTGGGCTTGCCTTATTCAGTTTTGCATTTAACTTGACAGCATCTCTGATCTATTTTCCCCTTTTACATTACATCTTTTTATTACTGTGTTTATTATTATGGTTTATTACTATGGTTTAACCCCATCCAACAACTAAGTACCAAGCAGCCACTCACTCCCGCACTGCCCAGTGGGGTGGGGAAGAGAATCAGAAAAAAAGGAAAAGTTGTGGGTTGAGACAGTTTACTAGGGCAGTGAAGAAAGATAACAACAACAATATACAAAACAAACTATACTCAATGTCTCACCACCCAATGACCAATACAGCCTGTCCCAAGCAGTGATCACAGAGTGAAACCGAGAATGATCTCGGAACAGCGATTTCCCCAGCAGCATCTCAGAACCCAAGTTCCCAAGACACAGATTGCGAGAGAGAGGGAGGGAGGGAGCGAGCGAGCCTGGGCCAACCCCCCACACGCCCCCCTTACATACTGAACAGGATGCCTATGGTATGGAATACTTCCTCTGGCTAGTTTGGGTCAACTATACTGGCTGTACCCCTCTCCCAGCTTTCTGCACTTGCACATTAACAAAACCTGGGAAGCTGAAAAAAAGTTCTTGATCTCTTAGTAACAACTGATAACAGTGTATTATAAACATTCTTCACATACCAAATCCCCTACTAAATCCAAAATACAGCAGCTACCTGGAAGAAAATTAGCTTCATCCCAGCCAAAACCAGATACTAGTATCTTCCTTTCTCCCGAAGTTTTAACATGTCAGCTTTTATTTTTTTTTTTTTCTTCTGATACTGTATCAAAACCTGGGAAACAGAAGAGTGCTTTGTTGTCTTATAAGTGGCTCATAGGATGGCTACTTACCAGTTCCACAGGCAAGGAAAAACACAGGACCACTCCACACCTTCACAGCTGGGCTTCCACAGAATGGAAATAAAGGCTCCGAGGCTGAATGAAAGGTGCAAGGCACTGGAACAGCCCTCTGATCTAGACAAAACTGAGACTAATACACTGCGCCACTGAACACAGCTAGGGGTCAGCTAACTGGAGCCTTTTCATTCACAGCACGGTCCAGTTCCAACACAATGACTTTAAGCAGATTGCACAGCATCGCAAACCACACAGCTGCTCCATCTGACCTTCCTTTAGCTAGCTGCCTCACTTTTATATACTCTTGCTCTGAGGTTTTTGTTCCCCCCAGCTTTTATGTAAGCTGAACTTGACTACACTATGGTAAAAATTACAGAATATATCATCTGTAGTTAGCAGATGCTAACTGAAAAGTTGTTTCTCCTCCTACAGTTTATCAAACTACTTTTTCCTAGAAGCACTCACTATAACATCTAGAATTTTGGTCTTTGCATTCTGCACCAATGTAATCTTAACTCAGATTTTATGGGAGTAATCCAATTTCCTTTTACAACTACTTCTCCTGCATTTCTGCCCTAAAATTAATTGCAGTGCGTGAGGAAGAGGATGTGAGTGAAACAGCATGTTGTTGCTGAGGTCGCGTGAGGCAAAGAATAATGTCTGTGAGCATGAGAGTGACTGGGAGAAGGTATTACTGTAAGGTGAGAAAGAAGAAAAGCAAGATAAAAGCCTGAAGTTGATATCACTTGAATAAAGTAGAAAACATCATCACTCCTGTTTAACGTTATGAAACTTCCGTAACACTTTTTAGAATACATAGGGGTGCTTTTAGAATATCATCTACAGGGATTATGGTATTATGAATTGCATAATATGCAACCCTGACACCTGCCAGATGCCATTTAGTCTTTACCTAACTTTTGATCATGGATATTGTATGGCAAATAGATTTTTAGAAGTGTTAGTTACAAAAATAAAATCTACATGTTTTTCTTAGTTTACTGTTCTTGTTACTATGAAAGTCAGACAAACCTTGAGTCACTATTTTGTCTAAGTTTTTAAAGTACAAGATGTTGGGAGGGAAAAAGTGTCAGTTCCATATTTAGGCAACTTCAAGAAACACTCATGAGTAACTAATTGAGCAAGGAGAGACAAGAGCTGGAATATAGAGAGTATAATCCTGTATTTGCTCATTAAATTTCTTTAAAATAATAAGAGTATGCAATCCAAGAGTTTGGTTTATAATTCTTTACTGCAGAACCATAGATCAAACCTGTAGTGTGGGGGGGGGGGGGGAAGGTTTAAATGCTTACTTTCAGCTGTCTTGCACGTTAAATCTCACCACTTGTGCAGAGAACTGGTTGCCTCTTGCTTCATGGTGTAATGGCTCATTTACAACCCATTTTCATTTCTCATTCTGTATTGCAAACAGATGAAATGTGCTCACTCTCAATCACATAAAGCATAGTGTCCTGCAACTCAATGCCCTGTTCCAAAAACATCATTGACAGAACGTGCCACAGAGATCAAGAGCTTAATAGGTAAACCATTACCATGAATGGAGAAAAACTATATCAAATATTGCATGCACACACAATCTGCATCAATTTACTGTACTTCAGAAGAATACTTTCCCTGGATGTCAAATGGCTAAAACTTTGAAATGTTTTGTACCAGCCACTGTCAAAAGTAAATTATAAAACACATTTATATAGATTACACAATGTCCTACCAAGAATCAACAAGGAAAAGATGACACATCAAAAACACATATTTGAATCATCTGTGTTTCTACATTCAGTTCTCTTCATTCACTAAACAGAATTTCCATGAGTGATGGAACTCACAAAGTGTCATTTCCAGGTACTTTTAGTGGAACTTACTGATGCCTCAGAAGGGATGAACTCACACAGAAGCTTTTTCCTCCGTGGCCATTTCTTTTACCAAGCAAGATGTTTTATAGGTACACAAAATTTTCCATACTGCTATTCCTCTGCCAGATTTGATTGAAAATAACCAAAAAGCTCAAAAATAAGGTGACAGTTTCTGATTGCATATGACTCTCTGCCATAGGAAACACAAACTGAAAGAGGGAAGACATGCTGCTAAGTAGACACATAGCAAGGCTTTATTGTTTAAGTATATCCATAAATATAGATGTTTGAGGCCTGCTAATTGATCAAGACATTACCTTTGAAACACTAGAAAATGAAGTGATGGACAAAGTGTTGAATTACATCAAGCTATAAATGCAACGTCTAGATCTTAATGTAAAACCCTAATCCATAAGTACTCATGCAGTTTTATCAGAACAAAAAACTTTCAATGTAATACCACACAAACATGTTTGTAGAAGTTTGTATATAATATACATGCTGAAGAATTTCATAATAAATTCTAGGTTAAGCTCTATAGAAAAAAGTGTAAATACTATTTCAGGTTTCTTTACAAATATCATTTATGTGATATTTTCTAATTAAAGATGACCAAGAAACATCAAATTAATGGCAATAACAGAACTACTGGATTTGACTAAAAATGCTTGAAAAATGTATGTCTTGTTTCTGTTTCAATAAGTTAAACTGATATGCAGGAAAGGGAAAAATAAAAATACTAAGTAACTAACCCTAATGCCTATTACAACATGGTATTACACCATATGGATTCCAGTCTGAGGCAGTACGGTAATTACATTTTCCTACTGAACACAGAGAAAGAGAGGAAAAAATAAGTGTTCCTCACTCCTGGATATTAGTTTTATTTTTGTAGTCAAAGTAGGGAAATATAAAATGTGTCACATGCACGTCAAACCATGCCAGGACCACCTGATAGGTAGATTACTTATACTACTCACTTTACAAATGGGGGGCTGGAAAATAGGAAATTTATCCTACTTGTGGAAAATTAACGAGAAAGTTGAAATGCATGCTCAAGTTCTTTTTAAATGAAAAGTGAGACTTGTCAGAAGACAATAGTCTCTTTCATATTAAAAAAACTGTAAATGTAACAGCATTGACTTATCACCATTTGACATTAGTACAGAAATATAATGCTAGAAGACATTCATGTTCTTCATACAACTTCATGAGGCAGTATTTGCATTAACCCCTCAAGTGATTCCAAACCCAGAAGACACCTACTGTAAAAAAACACCAAAAAAAACCACCACCAAAACCCAACACCAAAAAAAACCACCACCAAAACCCAACACCAAAAAAAACCACCACCAAAACCCAACACCAAAAAAAACCACTATTTTTTCCCCATTATACAATTTTGTTTTTCAAACAAAAACATAGTAGATTCAAAATACAGTAGTACAAGAGAAATTCTCATAACATAAGGTCAGTGAACTACCTTTGCAGTATATAACATGAACAAAGCCAAGTCTGGGAGTTTTATGACTGAAATAAAAGAAACACCGGCTGCTCATGTAGGCTTATTAAGGATCTGAGCCAATCTAAAAAAGATGCTGTTAATTTAAAATCTCTTAATCTCACAAAATCTTGTCCTATAAGAACTTCTCTTTAAGTATACAGAATATATACACAGGACTTTGTCACACTGTGGGCTAATACCAAAAGAATAAAAAGCAGAAAAGTCATATAGAATTGCAAATTCCAACACCTCTTTATATCACGAGCATTTGTTCCTCAATGTTTCAAACACATTCTAAGAAAAAGAATTTTATTTTTTTTTTTAATAAGTTTAAAGAGCATCTGAAGTTCAGGAAACTTAAGCATTATGTCAAGTGGAAGGAAAAGGAGAAGAAAAAAAAAATCCCTTTAAAGAACCATACATAACCCACAAAAAAACTGGGAGTGGACTAAGACAAAAGCAAATTTTTGCCCCCCATCTGTCATTTCAGGAAGCTGCAGGCAACTACGCAAGTGGAAACCTCCTTTTGGGACACTCCGTATCACCTCTGGAGGCTCTGCAAGTACAGCTCTGCCAGCTGGGCAATTGTGCCACAGTTATCTTGGAAGAGAACAGATCCTTCGTTTATCACTTTACGGTAGAGAACTTTAAGTGCTTTTATTAATTCTAAAGAAAAACTTCATAAAAAAAAAAAAGCAGACCGCAAAAATGCTGATAAATTACATTATCAAGACCGAATTCCCAGTATCCCAAGTCTTGAAAGCTACAAGCTAAGCAAAACATTTCATTTAAAAAAAAAAAAAAAAAAAAAAAAAAAAAAAAAAACACCACCCATAGCTATGGAGATATGTTAACTCATACAGGCCAGTTGTTGATTTATACTTTTTTCCTGACCTATAAGCAAAGTGTCCTATACTGCACCCCCAAAACAGCCAATTTCACATTTTTGAATTAGATGAGCAATTTCAAAAGACATATTGGAAAATTTTTCTAAACAAATTATAGATGTCTTTAAAAATGAAATAGTTTGGAATATTGCACTATGTGATTGCTGATGCCAATAGCACATATTTTAACTGACTGAAACTAAAAAGCGTTAATGTGATGCGAAAATCACCTCCAGGATTTTTAAGCTTTACATCTCCTAAACCAATAGTTAACATCGAAAAGAAATTAAATAATTTTCTATACAAAGCATTTACAAAAAAGCGACAGCAGTATAACCACTACAAAACAAACTCAAACACAGAAGAAAATAAGAAACCCTGAAACTAAACAGGGTGGGGCTAGACATGCCACAGAATCAGACAAACATTCCTGTTCACTAGTGCTTCAGGCAACCAACTCACCAGGCATAGGTTAACAAGTTGACCTTGAAAGGATTTACTAGTTCAGATCGGTCCCATTTCACACTACTGTCCATGGGACAATGTTCAGATTTGCCTGAAATTGAGCTTCAGAAATGTACTCACACAGAGTCAATAAACAAGCAAAGCTCCTCAAGCTGAAGCCTAAAACAATGGCGTTTCCATCCCTCAAGTAAACTTTAATGGATTAACTGCTTAACAGAACAAAACCCAATGTTGAGCACATTAAGGAAAGCAAGTTCTCACAGTATTTCTTCAAAAATATCTCAAATATGCTTCCCATTTGTGTTCACCTCATGGGAAATTCTGTCAGTCATGAAGGAAATGTTTCTCTTCATGCCTTTTTTTTCCCTTCCCCTGTGAAGTAAGTATTCTGTGCACTTCATCTTTCAACAGAAACCCAAGAATTACCCTGTAGGCCACCTGCTCACAAAATAAACAAACATGACCAAAACACCATAGTATTTGAGACCCATGAGAAACTGCATCTTCTGAGTAATTTTGAATTCCTTGATTGGATATGAATCAGTGTGCTACCTCCACCAGAATTATTCTTAACACGCCAAGCCTGCTGCTAGGAAGGACCTTGCAAAAAAATATTCCTTCTCTGTAAAATGTAGAATTCCAATATTTAGAGGGATGATTGTATTACTTTCTGATCTTCATGTAGAGAACAGAATGCTTTACAAAACTGGCATATCAACTTCCAACTGGATAAAGACCTCAGTTTTAGGCACAGCAGATCCCTATTAATTAAACCTTAAACACATAACATTGCTCTATATGTCAAATTTCTTTAGGAAGTTTCTGTGTTTCTCAAAATCAGTTATTTTCATATGTCAAAAGCTAAAAGACTGATACTTTGGGGTAACAGCCTTTTAAACTTATCACAGCAAATTATTTAATCATGCAATTCTAGCTACACACATTTACTGCACTCATTCATTAAATACAGCATCCTAATTTTTGTAACAGAAGACTGCAGATACCTAAAGATTTCTTACCTACACTTTGTTAATGTATAAATAAGCAAGGTAGGTGAAGTCAATCCCCTCTGTGCTCCATTTCCAAAATTCTGATTATTCCCACAGGCCATTCAAGAAATAGTGATAAGTTAATAGCACACTGGAATTAGTTATATTCAAAGAATGTGAAGCTTGTAGGAAAGCAGCATGTAAAGAAAGTAAAAATACTCTAGTCCACCAGAAAATGTTACCGCTCATGACTTAAAATATCTAGCTTAGTACTAGGCTTTTCTTCTTATATTAGTACTAATATGTATTATGGTAGTACATACCTGTTATGATTTCTAAGTGCAATACAAAGCTATAACAAAAGGTTTTCTACACTTAAATAATTTACAGTGCATGTACCAGACTTGTATATCTTAAATCAAATTACAGCTAATCTGAACTAACAGTTTTTATAAACCTGTACTCACCTTATTAAGGTCAAATCAATAAACATTAATTGTACAGAGTATCCTCAAACACTTTCAGGACTCTTACACTCTGGGAAAAGAGAGAGCTGTGCACAGTAGGTCAGTATTTGCAGCATACTGAAGAGTTTTCATCTCAAGACTTGCCCCTTACAACAACAGCGCCCAAAGTGAACTACATTTTCCTGACAAACTGAAACCAGTATCAAAATAGGAACGTTTAGCAAAGAGATTAGATGCTCTGATATTCAGAAGATTTGATCATCAGTTTCCAAATCACATGCTGCAATTTCTAACAGCCATTACAGCATTAAACTTATAATAGTCTCCAGAAGTTCTGCCTAATGAAGTAGGCCACATGTTTCTTTAAGGAAGTCTTTAGTATTTTGTCTGTTGTACAAATCTGTTATATGAAGAGATGTATACACAAATATGAAAAACAGATTAAGTTTTTTTCCTTTTTTTCCTGCTATTTTTTTTACTATACAGATTAAATAATTACTTTTCCATTAATTCTCTTTTGATCTCCAGAACGTCATTACTTTGTAGGCTTTCTTCACTCCCAATCCAGTATTTTTGAGCACAAGACTAATTATAAGAAAGCGCTTCTGTCATTTCTTAAAATAGATTCTGAGTGGGAGCACATGCCATCATGATGCTGTAACTCATCAGGAAATTATGATGCAGTACCATCTTATTCTAGAGGCACCTGCTAGCTAAGATGTGGCCAAGGTCATATCAGCACTTATGTTTTTTCAGGACTGTTTTCCTTATCAGATTAAAAGAAATCCAGAAAACAAAGATACAGTGTGGTTTTGCAAGAAAAAAAAAAAAAACACACACAAAAATAAACCCACTTGATACCAATTACTTTGAGTAACTTCAATTTCAATTTTGCATAGAAGTGCAACTACCTAAAAAAATTAAGGTACAAAGTTATAATTGCAAAAATAGTACATGTAACTAATTAAAAGACGCAGTGAACTACATCAAGGATTTATCAAGTGAAAAACTGAGGTGAGGGGAACAGACTTCATATTTCTTTATTCTTTTTTAAATTATATGGCATGTAAATAAGGGTTGGGGGAAGAAGGCTAGAGAGACCTCCCTCATACATTTTTTTTCCCTGCTTGTTACAATCTTCTTAAATCCTACACAAATAATTTTTGTTACAGAAAGACATGGAACAAGACTACATGAGAGAAACCACAGAAGCAAAACCTCCTTAAGTAAAACAGTCAGTTATTTTTCTTTTCTTTAAAAAATATTTGTTATTATTTAACTTAAACAACTGAAGGAAAAACCTGATTGTTCCTTCAGGTGCACTAATAAAGCTTCCAGGCTGGGTGATCCCAGAACCTTCTAAATGCTAAGATGTTTTCATTTAAATGGCAACAAAAACAGTGCTCCTGCTGTTAAAATATTCAAATACTTTCATAAACATTCTTGATATTTTCTCCTTATCTGCATGGATTCAGAATCCATGGCAGCATGTAATAAATGCATTTTTGCTTACAAGTAAAATTCAGGCCCTCAAGTCCTATCTAACACACACCATGGGATTTCTCCAAAATAAGAGATAATATTGCACTTTTTTTTTCTGGTGGAAACTTTTATAGAAGACTAAAGCTCCACCAAGACATACACTACGAGGCTCATACACACGGTAACACGGAGGTTACAGCTGAGGCAGCCCACACGCCCTGTGAAAGGACGGTGGTAGATGCTGTGTAAGAGCAGAGCAGGGTGCACAAATGGTTTGGGATTACCAACCCGGAACCCTTCCTGCAGACCCATACTGGATTACAGCAAGTATCACATAGGCAGGGAATCTGGGTGTAAATCCCTGTTAGCCTATGGGGATTCACACACACATTTATTTCCCAGAAGAGTGCTTTAATTAAGAAACTAAAAGGCTGGATGGTGACAAGCTGCTTATCTGCTAAAGCTAGGTAACTACCCAGTTAGGAATTAAAATGCTTTGGCATCTGGACAATTAGCAACAAGGACCACACTGTAGCCCAATAGCTGGGACACAACTGCAAGAGAAGACCTAGATTCTAGCCCCTGCTCCATAGGCTATTTCTGGTTCCTTACTTGCCCTCTAACAGGAAAGAAAAATGCAACAACAGTTCAAAACAAAGACTTGAACCTCGTTCTCTTCCCTCCCACTGCATGGTCCAAACTGCTAATTTTAAGCTACTGAAGCATCATCACATCTATGTCTCTTTTTGGATCTGGCCTATAAAGTGTTACAGAGACTTGTTTGATTGACTATTTATATCTCTTTTTAGAAATACAAGACTTCTTAGAATTTGGCCACCATAAAATCCCCAAATGAGTGTTTGCAGAACTGGATCACAAAATATTCTCTGCTCTCTGGAGCATACAAGCTCTAGTAAATCCATCTCAAGTCTCAAACAATGATTCAGCACCTTCCTCTACCCCTAACACCCATCATCACATTTTATGTTAACACTAACCACCTTGTGTCAACTGCAGCTTTATTCCTCTCCCCCCTTCCCCCCTTTCATCTTTTGGATCATGTACTATTTTTTCCCCTTTATCCAAAATATAACCAAAAATCTTCAATCCACCCTTAAAACACACAAGAACAGTAATGTTCACATAGGTTGACCAATATGATAAATTAACTGAAGTATTTGTTCATTCTTTTAGAAACTGTTACATGCCTTCAAATACCACATTAACTTAAAGCTACTAACCGTGCTTTGCATCTTCAACTTCTCATCTCAAATTCTTACTCCCTGAAGCAAGGAGAGATACAGTCACAAGTTATTACTCTTTGAATACTATTTTTACCACAAGTCTGTTCCTTAGTTTAGTGACTGCACTTTAGCCCTCATCCAGAAAGGTAAAACTTTGGTGATCATGACAGACAAGACGAAATCAAAAGCCTCTTCACTCTGCTAGAGAAAAGTGCACAAAAATATACGTTACATACTTCTAATATATAGAATTGTACTTCTCTGAATTAGCTAATTTGAACAGACTACTGAATTGATACAGACCCTTGTTTACTTCAGAACAGACAAACTATTTCTACAGAATTTTAGCTATTCAGCTAACAAATTCTATACTAAAATATTTTGTTAAAAAACTGAGGAATCAAAGAGAATGAGACCAAGGACAAAGCTCTATTCATGTAATGCTTTCAAGACATCTAATCCTAATTACATGTGGAAAGACTTAGTAAGAAACAATATTCAAGCACAGAAAAATCCTAAAATACTACTCACTTCCTTTCAACACAGAAAATCTGAAGTGAAATAAAATTATTGCATGTTCTCAGAGCATCTCTCAACTACTAAATTTTGGTTTTAAAAATGACCTGTAGGCCCTTGATGCAGGGACCATTATATAAATATTTAAGAAATGACATCTCATTTAATATTCAAATTGACTGCAGTCTCTAGGGATCTCTAACATATATTACATAATAATAATTCTATAAGTAATTCTTAAATAACCAACAGGTGTGTTTACTAGTAAGCTGTATTTTAAAAGTCAGGCTGGAGTAGCCAAAGCTAATTACGAGACTGAATCCAAGCTAATACAAGAATCCAAGTTTATTCAAGAACCTCATGTACCAGTTTAGTATTTGCTCTTGTCCTCAGAGACTTAATAAAGCTTTTTTTTTTTTTTTTAGCATGTAGTCTATCTGGCACGTGTTTCAAGGTTTCCTTTTCACTTGAAAGTTTGCAAAGTACTGACATAAAAGTAATCTGCAAAGTATATAAATAAAAAATAATGTATCCTGACAGAAAGAATTTCACGCAGATTTACACAGCAAGCAATGTTATCATTCACAATCCGATATCTGAAGTAATATCCAATATAGAACAAATCACAGAACAGTGACAAGCCATGCAGTACTGTGAGCTTTAAACATCTTTAAACCAAGCCCTTACTCAAATGATCTCATCTGGGCACCCAATAAAAGGATTTTCTTCAATTACATTCACATAACATGGTTAAAAACCCAGTCTGCATCTTAAAATGCACCATCAATGCACAGTAATTGACATTAGATAGCTGTGTAACAGCCCAGAGGAACATTACAGACATATTACATTGACTTAAGTGGAACTAACACAGTTAAAATGTGTACTTCCCCACCATCCCCCCTCCCGCAGGAAACTCCTTGAAAGCATGGAAGCTGAATTTCCATTTCTGATTCCATTGAAGGAACAAGAAAAGGAGATGACTCTCCAAAGACTCCCGTACAGCTATAAAAAGCTAACATGAGAAATGTAAAAATACTGTTCAGAATTAGCCAACAATGTAAATAGGCTGTGTACCAGAATCTACGGTAAAGGCATGCAGTGGGACATTGCTTCCTTGCACTGATCTGTAAACACCTGTATTCCTGAAGAGAGGGGGCAGACAGATTAGTGGAACAAGCTATACAACTTCTTATAGGTGCTTTTTGTCTGGCAGAAGGCCCCATACAAAGGCAAACTAGACTCTTCTACCTCTCCAAGTAACAGGTAGATAAAAAATGCAGCAGAACACATAGCCCAGCCTAACAAATCTACTTTCTACAAGGAAGTGACTGGCTTGGTAGATGAGGGCAAAGAAGTGGATATTGTCTACCTTGACCTCAGTAAGCCACACAGGTTTGCTTCGCTTATTAAACTCTCTAACTCAACCCACGAGTTTTCTCCCTTTTGCCCTTCTCATTCTCTCCCTCATCCTGCCTGGGGGCAGCGAGCAAGCATCTCAGTGAGGGCTTAGCTGCTGGACTGGGTCAGCCCACAACTACAGCCACAACTTCAGTGATTTCTTTCAGTGACTTCCTTTGTATTGCATTAAAGCAGTACATACTCCAGATATATCCTCCTGGTCAACAAACTACCTCCAAGTTCACTGCTCAAAATGAAAGAAATATAGGAGGAAAAAAAAAAAAAAAAGTAGTCTTGAAAAAAACTGACATTATCATCATGGCCAAAAATGATAAAGTTCACAAGCAGTTATTTATGGAAAACACATTCTTCTCAGAGCTACACTACAAAAAGAAAGATGGAATGGGGGAAATAAAAGTATTTCATTGAGTTGCCTAAGAAGTCATTCAGAAGGAAAGCAAGGCAAAGTGGAAGAGGTGCCCTGTCATTTGTCAGATAAAAAAAAAAAAAAGATAGCAAATTCATAGCAGTTCCAAACAAAAAAGTTCCAAGAAAATGACCACTTGACATGTAGTAGAAATTCTGTAAGAAAACTTTCAATCTAGTTCCATTCAAGAGGTTGACTTTTTTACCTAACACCAGAAATTATCTGTATAAGATATATCATGTATTTGATCAACAAATCCAGTATCAAGGCACATAAATCCAAAGGAAAAAAAAAATTAAAAGTAAACACCACCACTAAGATAGATTTCAGTATAACTTGTCACATTACAGGCAACAAAAGATATTACCGCCAATCCCAAAGGAAGTATGTCTTCGTCATTCACAAAGAACAAGACTGACACAAGAACAGAAATAATAGTGACTGAAAAGTATTTTCAATATAAAAATAGCAGAAAAGTGCTGAAAAGCCAGTACAATTCAAACCAAATGCAAAGAAGAGATGTCAGATGTGGAAGAAGATGACAGCAAAAGGAATCTGTTAGTCTTATTTCTTTATCTTCCACTGTTTTTAAAAGAACCATAGAATGGTTTGGGTTGAAAGCAACCTTAAAGATCATCTAGTTCCAACCCCCCTGCCGTGGGCAGGGACACCTCCCACCAGACCAGGCTGCTCATGGCCCTGTCCAGCCTGCCCCGTCCCTGGCAGTGTTCAAGGCCATCCACAGCTTCCCTGGGCAGCCTGTGCCAGTGCCTCAGCACCCTCATGGTGAAGAATTTCTTCCTGACCTCTACTCTAAATCTACCCCCTTCCAGTTTAAAGCCATTCCCCCTTGTCCTGTCACTACTAGATGCCCTTCTAAAAGCCCCTCCCCAGCTTTCCTGTAGGCCCCTTTCAGGTATTGGAAGGCCACAAGAAGAGCTACTTTTATTTTTTAATGCTTTATTGTCTTGCAAGCATTAAGACATGTGCTCAAGTAATTTGCTTAATGGTGAGGAGGTGAAGGGAAATTGAGGAACTGCTGAGAAGCTTGGGAATACTTTCCCCTCCCCCTTTTTTCAAAACTATTCTTTCCTATATCCGTCATAATAGAAGTCAGAATTAAATTCTGAAACCTCACCAAATACCCAATAGTTCTATGCAGGTTAATAAAGAAAAGTAATTAAAATAAATGGAATCTAATGTTCTCCTACAAGAAGACAAGACATTACTAAAACAGGAGCAGATTCACAGATCAACTAGACATCACCAGAAGCAGCACAATCACTTCAAAACCAGGAAGCCAATCATTTAGTATCCAAGAAAAAGAGAAATATCCCACAAACAAACAGCATGTGCTTCTGTGACCAGGATTAAGTGAAGGGAAGGCAATCGAGTTTGGGGCCACTGTATGTAGCCTCAGGTCACGAACTCTCAAATCACAACCAGTGGACACCGGGTGGTGCACAAGGCTACCAGATATAATCGTATCCATTCTAAAGGACTACTGGTTTTTCCAACTGAAGTTTGATAAAAGTGCACTGCAGTAATAATACAAATTTGAAGGGCCTAGAAACAGTATATTCCCTAAGAACATGGGGCACTAATGCCTTGACCAGAGACTAGGTTTTCTCATGCATTATTACCAAAAGAAAAAATCCCACCTTCTTTTTACTGGCAGCAACTTGTTCCCATCTCTACTGTGTGGGCACAAGCATTTACTCATAGTAAACAGAGAGAAATTGACTGAAAACTAGCTTGGCAAAATACTATCATCTGGATCAGTTCACATTTGGTTCACCATATATATGAACAATTTTTCTGGGATAAAGGAGAGCTCATGAACAGGATTACTTCTCTAGGTGGGATTAATTTCACCATTAATAAAATGGAGTAAGAACAGACTATTGGGATTACAAGTATGTAGTATATTTGGTTTATTTCTCTATTCTTTTTATAAAAACGATTTCCTAATTTTGGCCCTGCTAAGCGATGTGTTAAGCTTTTCTAGTGAGTGTGATGCTTGAAGATACCCTCAGAGGCATAATAGTTAAGCACACAAATCTTTTTCCCTGATTAGCAAGTCTGCTTTCCGTTAACAGCCTTTACACTTCATTTATATAACCACAGTCTCCACCTTCTTTGCTAGAAGCCATACTTTATGACGTGGTTTTGAATTATAATGTGGCCGCTTCCTTTATACCTTCTTTTTCTCTGACTTCCCATAAAATTACATTTTTATTATTGATCTTTAACTTTTTCTTCTAGAATGAGTGTTTTTTAATGTTAGGACTGCTTTTTCAATGATTACAGCATTTCAGTATTTTCTGCTATTTTAAAATCATACTTCCACTGTAGATGTATCTTAATACTGAAGATGCTACTTACATTGCAACCTTCAAAATTCAGTTTAGCTAGCTACCCTTATGTTCAAACACTGTATTTGGATGCCAAAACCATGGTCAATACATAAGTAGCCTTGGAGACCAAGGAATCTTACAATACTGGACAAATGCAGGGACCAGCAAGCTTCTGATTTTCCATGAAATAAGGCCTTAAATAAATGCATATGGTCCACTGACTACAAATATATAACTAAACTATATATCCTCCTCCTTCATCCCAGTCTCTCCCTCTTTTTTAAGGGACTACCAAGAATCCCAAAGCCTGATTTACACAACTAACCAATGCCTGTGACTGGATGTTCCAGTTACCTCCATCACATGGTTAACAGTCCACTCAAGAGAAAGGTAATGATTCTGTTCAGGTCAGCAAGAAGGTGGTATGCAGGACAAAAGTGAAGTTAGAAAATGATTTTGCATGCAGATGTTCTAAATAGTTGGGGTACCAAGAGGTGTCAAAAAAAAAAAAAAAAGTTAGTCAATAGCATATCAACCACCACTTAGTACATACCAGGTTAGCATCCTCAAGTTAGCATGCTAGTTAATTTGGCTAGTAAAAGTATGCTAGAAAAACTATACTGGGTGTAAGATAACAGACCAAAGGGTGCCAAAAAAGTCTCTCAATCAGAAGAGAAATGACACCTGACAGAAATAGGTAATCTGACACATTTTTGTAATTCTTCTTTGATATATGTTTATATAAATAATTTGTATAGTCTTCAAATTAGTTCTGTCAGACATACTATAGTCAAGATAATACAGTACAAAAAAATAAATTTTTTAAGTTTGACTTTTAATAATTAAACACGTTAATAAAAAGAGACCCTACTTGCCTGTAAATACATAACGTAGGGTTCACCTTTTCCCACATTTAACATTGCAGAGGTCTAATGTTCAGCTTTTTGCGTTACCTAACTTATGCAAGTTACCAAATGTTCAGCTCCTTGTTAAGCACAAATGCCTAGGATAGTCCTCATACTCACCTAGCTACTACTCACAGGAAACAAAGTAGTTTACATTCAAAGTGGGAAAATACATCTTAACTTACCCCCTCCTCAAAATAATTTCCTATAATGGGCAAATCCTTCCCTCCCTTCACTATGTTGTGGGGTTTTTTTTCTTTTTTTCTTTTTTTTTTTTTCTTCTTTTTTTTCTGCATGTTATTCAGTGGAGGCAGTGTCTTTGCTCAGTGATCAAGACAAGCCAGCAAATACCACTGGGAGAATACCTGGCCTGACAAACCAACACTTGGAAGGAAAGAGATAACACTTAGATAAAGGAGTGTCAAGATTATCTTCTGAATTAATGCAAGTGAACTACACAAAACCAACACGATTACATCCATTTGAGCTGTGGTCAGAAAGCAGAAGTCCCATCTCCCACCCTTACCTGTCCCACCCATGCAATCCAGCCCCTCCTTCACACTGGCACTCCTGAGGTCCCTTGCTGAGTTGATTCAATTTGTTTAGGCTGCAGAAAACTAATCTCTCAAAAAGAAGAGTAGTTTTCCATTAGGTTAGCCAGCTAAATGTTTTGCACAGAGCAAGAAACAGCAGGATAGAAGAGTACTAAAGAAATAAGAGTCTAAAAAATTTGACAGTAGATGTAAAAAATTGCCAGCCTTGCTCACCATTCACCTAGTGGAGTAGAAGAGTCTGCAGAGCTCGGACCAGATAACACAGCTGATTCAGCTGGAAAGGATCTCTTTTTGCTGGCAGGTTAAGTTTCAGCTGTTGCAGTTCCCTGCCTGCACAGCCATACAACAGATTATGCCAGCACAGCTCAGCATGGCAGTGAACAAGCAGTAGTGATGATAGAACCATACCTAAAATTCCGCAGGGCATATGATTAAACACGGACAGAGTTCTGTTGGGCTCTAAAGTGGTGACCAGTTACAGCAGACTACTCGGTACACCAGAAGAAAATTATCTCTGAATAACACAGCTTGAGATGGAGTGAATGCAAGAAGACAAAATCCCTGACAAAGTGCTATGTGTATTTTCCTAACAGGCAAGTCAGCTAGGAACAGGGAGGGCCTGTTCAAACCAAGTATTAGTGCAAACATGCTTTTTCTGTCATTTCTTCATCTA
The DNA here is from genome assembly GCA_000699545.1 of Podiceps cristatus. Classification (NCBI taxonomy): domain Eukaryota; kingdom Metazoa; phylum Chordata; class Aves; order Podicipediformes; family Podicipedidae; genus Podiceps; species Podiceps cristatus. Next base: position 10,527 of record JMFS01039015.1, on the reverse strand, counting down.
TAGCTTTTATAAAAATTTAAAACTGTGTGGCTTGTTTTGAACATTTGAAATACATTTACTTACTACTGAATTTTACTTTAGGCTAGCTTAAGTTAAGAGTAATTCCAAGGCTAGTTAACAAAAGTCATTTCTCACACCTCTTTAGGTACTTTCTCCAGAGTATCCAAAGATTCAGAGGATATGCCCTCTTCCACATCACCCTCACAAAATGCACAGGAACATTCCAAAAGCCAGTATTTTTCCAGACACTTTCCACCATCAGGGAAGTCTCCTCAGCGTTACCCAATGGAAGACCTTTCTGGCACATGAGAATTGCAGGAGGCACACACAGCCCTGTGGAGGCAAGAAATGGCAAATAGTGTGTCTATTTTAGCATTTCTGTTTGGTTCAAGAGTGTGGCGTTCAACCTGTTATGGTCCCCAGTTATCATACTTTGGTTCACATTGCAGAGAAGGATCAAGGCACAAATGCTGAATTTAGTTTGGACAAAACTAAATGAGATGTAGTCCAAGAGTGCACCTAATGCACTCCAACCATTACTTAAGAGTTCAGACCACAGGTTCTGAGCTAGCACAAAGCAAAACACCATGAACGTGAAGCCCCCAATACTAAGTGGTTTGATGTACAAACCTGGTTCTCTTAGGCAGCATTACTTGCTGACATAGACTTTACTTAAATTGAATGAAATCACAAAAGGTAAGTTAACTTACTGAATTACAGTCAAAAGACTGTTGGTAGAGCATGAAAGCAAAGCTTTTTGGGTTTGGATTTTTTTTTTTTTGTAAATGTCTACTTGTTGTGGAATTGAGAGTGCACCTAGTTTTCCAAATATAAAGAATTTCTTGATCTGCCTGTTTTTTCCTGCAAGGTTTGTTAGTTGGAATGTCATCGTCCATGGGGTTAAGCTTAAAGTTATGCCTTGAATGAATTATAATATATATTTTGCTATTGCCTCAAATGGCTCCAGGCTGATGTTTTCACAATATCTTAAACATAGAGAAAGCTCTTGAATATACCCTAATTGTTAGATACTTTCTAGATGCTAATGAGATCTCAACCATTCATTTTAAAGTGGTTTTTGTCTGCATATTTTTCATAGGCACAGCTGAATTTACTTTCTAGAGGCTGAAGTACAGGTAAAACATTTTTAGTAGGTGTTTGTACAGTGCAGAAAAGGGATACTAGAAAAATCTGAATATGAAGACTTGCTAAAATTATTGGGGAGGGTACCAGAAGCTGCTACTATTCTGGTAAAAAATACTGAAAAGTATTACAATTTCACATCAAAAAATCTCCCTTATGATTTGTTGAGTCCTCACAGCATCTTACACGTAATAACCAAACATAAGACATGCTATCAAGGAATTAAGAGATTTTTCTAATATTAAGGATAATCCATGATGTCCCAGTTTAATGCTATACAGAAATTTGCCTCACATGCCTTTTCTAGAAAGATGCTCTGTTCATCAAAGCACTCAAAAAAAAGTCTACTTGAACCCTTTTTTGACAAAACAATGGTGAAATGACAACTAGTATTTTCACTAATTCTCTCTGATCAGCTGCCAAGCCAAAGAGAAAAGTCATGTACTGAAACCATTGTGCATAAACTAGAGACATACCCTTCGGAATAAAGAAATAGGAACAGGCAGGTGAACATCTTTGAAGCTTAACGATCACAGGAAATTCTTCAGCGATTACTTTTTTCATCAGTTGCTTTTAACATGAACTTTAGAGTTTCCATTTTGATCTTCGATGCTTAGAAAAAAAGCCCAAGTCTCACTTGGAGAAGAAGGTCCTGCACATTGGAGACACTAGTAATAGTTTTAACTCCTACCCCACTGGAATTTAACTGGTAAGAGCAGACCTTAAGATTTTACAACTTACCTCCCTACTATGGAACAGAGAGCGTTCTTAAAAAAACATATGTCAGAATAGCATTAGATTCTGGAGTAGTTTAAACATACCCAACTTGAACCATATAAATCTTACTAACATGACCAGTCCCAGCTTCTTGAAGCTCTGTAGCTTGCCTTCTGCCCAAAGAATTATGCCATATAGCGCTACGCTGTAGTCCCATTTACTTTAAAAAGTTCTAAGATTTCTCTTAAAAATCTTAACACTTTCTTTAGTCTCCAGGATTATTCTACATACCTTTTACTGGTTTCTTTTCTTTTCTTTATTATTTGCTAAATAAATGCCAGAACAGTTTGGAATCCCTTGCAATGGGAGGTTGGGAGGGAAGGAAATTCCACACATGTCCCCCTCCCCCCCCAACTTTTCAGTCTGTACAACTAAAGCAATCATTAAAAAAGCCTACCATCAAGTATATTTTACAGCTAGAAGTACTGTAATTTAGATTTAGCTAAAGCTAGTAGTTAGGGAGTTATACCTCACTGATCTACTATGTACATCTATCAAGGCAAAGGAACATCATTAGAGTGACTATCTGAGAAGGAATTCTTTCAGGACATTGTAATGACAGTAAACTCCACTTTATATACCATTTGTTCTAAAATATTCTCTAAATTTTCTTAAAGTATTAAATCAGAGCATAACAGCAATGCTAAAGTTTTAATTAGAGGGATTTACATACACATGAGCATCTGTTGCAACTTTTTCTTGGTATCTCTGGAGTTTTCTGAGTATTATCTAGAGAAACACCTTTGTCCCTGCATTATCTTTTAAAAATATGTTTCCCAACATTTTTCCCTCAGTATTTAACGTCTCCCCTTGAGTATTCAGACAACTGAAAAGCAAAATGAAGCTAAAACCAGAGAAAATTAGAAGTACCTATTCCCTTTAATCTCTTCTTTTTTCAGCTTTTTCTGGAAACAACAGGCATTTTTCTCACCAAATATGTATGTATTTTTAGACACCTTGCCACCTTCTGATTTTTTTTTTTTTTCCCTGAGATGAAGATTCTGACAGGGAGTACATAGTAAGCCTTTGGCTTCTCACCATCTACATTGCTATGCCACTACTCTACAGCATAGAAAAGAACCACGTCAGTGGGAAACTACCCAATATATATTTGAATTCCTGGACATTTTCTTCTTCCAGAAACACATACTGCCAATCACACTTTACTAAGACAAAATTTTCAAGTACCAAAGTAAAAGGATACATACCTGCCCAATACCAACATCATCTCTTTTACAAGTCTGGTCTGTCTTCATAATCCCAGGAAAATTGTGTCAGGAAGGGATAAGAAATAGCAGAGTAGAAGTGCACTGGTTTGCCAAATTCTTAACTAGTGCCACATTCAGTGTCTACGGACTTCTCCAGCCTTGCTATCCATTGCTCCCTAAATGGTGTATCCCAAGGCATTAAAAGCAGCTTGCCAAGGGAAAAGGGGGGTAATTTTTAGTCTTTTTATTTTTTTTTTAATGACAATCTCTGCCTATTCTGTCATTTGCAGAGACCCTAGGAACCTTTCCTTCTGTATCAGACCTGCAGGATACTTCACTGCAATTCCTTTTAATACCTGAAGAATGCAAGTTGTTCTTCATCCATACAGCTTCCCATAAAATGACTCTGAATAACAGCTCACTTCCTAGATTTCAGTATGAATTTAAATACCCCACAGCATACATTAAAGGGAAAAAAAAAAAAACCACACAACCCAAAAACCAACCAAACAAAAAAAACCACCAAACACCACAAAGCCCAAAACCTAACAGACCCGCAAAAAAACCCAAAACACCCACACCATATACTTAAATTTCTGCTTCCCACTTTTAGGTCTCAAAAGCCACATACAACAGAGGAAAACCCACAAAATAAATACAAGAAAGATTTTTCAAATGAAAAATATTCCACATGGTTTTTACATTCCCTACAATACACAGTACAATGAGGAAACCTAAGAATTTCACAACCACACAGTAAGTACTCAAAATCCAAAAATATATTATGGTTCAAAGCCCACATGCATTCTGGTTCCTTACTCTACTACATATGTGATATAATTTAATTAAAAAGGGAAAACGTCTATCCGAGAAACATGTATTTCTATAGTTTCTGTTTTAAATACCTATGCAATACTTAATATATTCCAATATTGGTCTACTAATACAATTTGTATGTTGAATACATAACAGAGTGTCATACTAAGTATAAAACTAATAAAGATCACTGTTCTAGGTAATTCACTTCCATTTGGAGCTAAATTAATATTGAGTCAATTCTTCCAGGTCTCAGTATACATTAAAAAACACTTTACTGCTCAAAACCAGATTTTGTCATACGTAACTATTCATTGAATCACTGAAATCAAGGCAGTGGAAGTTTTGCTATTTATCTCACACTATGAGAACAGACAATGCATTTTATTCCTTACATATACCATTAATATCATTGACTCACCTTGTCATTCTAGGATAGAGCCCTGTTTTACAAGATTTTGCAAAACATACATAGAACAACATTATTATTGAGGGTTTATGCTAATTTTTTTTTCACTCGACAAGTTAGGCATAAAACAGGCCTCAGTAAATTAGCATGAAAGCAAAATAAGCAAACAAAACATCACATACAAATATCTTACTTGCAAAATGAGATTTTCCAAGATAACTGCCTAATTAAGCCTATTTTTCCCAAGCACTTTTTTATGCAATTACTGTTCCTTTTAAATTTCAACTTACTTTTCTCAACAGTTTCTCAATAGTCTCAATAGATAAAAAAATAAATAAAATGCTATGCTACTTCTTTACTAATTAAAAACATCTGACATTTAAAAAAGGATGCTACCTGCTCATTTCCCATATGGTTGTTTATTACCCTCCTATTCTCCAAGAACAGCTTTTTCAGGCATTCTGCTAAACTTTCAAGAAGAATTCTGTCATACACAAGACTACTAATATAAGACCTTTTCAATACAAGAGGTAGAGTTTCATACTACAGCTACACATAGGAACAGAATGTAAATTATTTCTCTTGTTTAATCTGCAATTCAAGACCTTACAAATATTCTATCAAGAACAAAAATTTGTCCTCATTTTTAGTTATTATGTCCTCCTGTTGCAGAATATCAGCCTCATGAATTGCAGACAACTATACTTGCCTATATCAAAAAAAAAAAAAAAAAAAAAAATAAACCCTATCAGCAAAACTGTTTCAACCATTGGGGGGGGGAATACCACATACTCAAAATAAACTTCTTTCAGCTTGAACTACCAAAAAAGCAAACTGAAAATCTTAAATTTCACTTCACAAAGACATTGCACAGCAAACAGCTTTGCTTTTACGGTGTCATAAATTTCAAGATAGACATTTTCAGAAAAGCTATGGGTGAAATCCTGATATAAAAGTACCTCTCAAAGATGCTCTACTCTTACTTGAAAAAACAAACCAGCAAGCAACCAGACAGATATGGCTAAACCCATATTAAAGGTGAGAAATTCTGTGCCTGCGTATCAGGCTTCTGTATGCTGGGCTCTCCAAAGTATGAAATTATGATCATATATTCCATTATTGTCCAGTTAAAGCCAGCAAACCAACTAAAGGTTACCCCAGAACTAAGTTAGTACTCATGAAATCCATGATCACTAATTTTTAAGTTAAGTAGCACAGAAAGTTTTCCCACAGTACTGGAAAGGGGGACAAATATAAACCTAGAAAGTAAATGAAAGCATAATATAACGGATAACCTCTGTATTGCTAAATATGAACTACAGATATGGAACATGGGAGAATATCTTCAACTGGGCAAAGATCAATCTTTCAACTGCATTTGGGTAAGTAAACTCCAAACCAAGAAGCACTGATTAGACAAGACTTCTCACCCCTGCTCTATGAAGACACATAAACCTCCAAAGTAATGCCCATTTCTTACATAATTAGGTATTAATTAAAACATCCATCTACAGCTGGGAAATAATCTCTTGCTTTACATACTTTCAACTTCAGTGTTTCCACTTCTTTCAGTTCAAAAGAAACAGTAACACAGCAAGCAAATTAAACTTGAAGTAAGAGTCTGCTTTATCAGAGATTCCAGTCACTATTTTTTTTTTCCACAGTGCACATTAAACAACAAGGAAAAAAAAATCCAGGACTTTCTTCCTCTTACTATAAAAGGTAAAGGTTCCTATTCAGCACTGTTAAACTACAAAAAGGAAACTAGACAATTGCACAGATCATATTCACTAGACAAAAGCTTACCATCATATTCATATCAAAAATCAGAAAGAAATGCTTTTATGGCTTATGGATGATGGAGATCTAGTTTCTATGGATAAACACTCAACATTATGACAGCCTTGCAGTCAGGAAAGATGAAAAAAATCAATGTTGATCAGAGTCTAGAATGTTTTACTCTTAATGCAAGTACAGCATTTCTCTACTTCTAGAACTCATTCGCTGAACTAAGCTTTTCAAAGAAAACTAAGGGTCCTAGGAAAAGCTACTGACTTGAATCTACATTTTGAAGATGAATGGCCAATAAGATGTAGTTTTTGAGAGAAAGGCAGGTCACAAGCAAAAAGCTAACCATCTTCAATTTAAGCAAGTAGGGTAATGTACCAATAACGTCAGTCCTCAGCCTCCCACCCACACCTCCATAAGAAGGTTCACCATAACTTCCAGAGCACGTCCAAAACATGAATAGCATCACCACTGAGAAGAGATCTTACAACTTGCATGCTATTAATGAAGTGCCCTAGAGGAGAGTCACGAGAAGGTACCTCATAAAGCAGGAGAGAGGTATATGAATTTTTGCTTGGAAAACCAACAGCATATATATTTCTAAAACAATCAACAGATTGTGATATCCCAACTATTTTGTTCCCTGTGTTTACTGATATAAAAGTTTTGTAAAAGTTATATTTGGGAAACTTCAGATCTGCCTAGATAACCTCTTTCTTTGGATGATGTTCTGAGGCAGACAAGGCTCTGGCTATCTAAGAAGAATGCTTGCTTCAAAGTGATACATTCAGACACAATATGTATGCGCTGTGTTATTTCAACAAACTAAACGGTCGGAGGCAGTTAGAGATGTTAGTGGGATCTTTTACACTACAGTATTAAGAGGCTAAACGAGGTCTGAGGTTATGCATTCAGAAACATTTGTCTGCTTTATTGCGTAGACCCATGGCAACAACTATCATTTGAAATGGTTTTTCAGAAGAAGGAAGAAAGGAAGAATAAAGTACCTGAAGAAGAAAACATTAGTGAAGGGTTACATTTTGCCAAAACCACTTACTCCTTTTAATTGTAAAGACATTTCATAAATGAGAAAAACTGTATCACTACTTTTTAAGCAATACTAAATACAATAAAACTATCCTGAAAATAAAGTTAGTCTGAGATTATATTTTTTTTAAACAAGCAAGAAACAATACAAAAAGAGAAGCAAAGACAGAAAATGCTGTTTGTGCCTGGTGATGACTCTCTCTCACAGACCTACCTCAAAAGCAGACAAATACTGAATGTAGTTTTATTAGCCAACCCCAAATTTGACAATTTTTTATCAGGAATATTCTGGAAAAAAAAACAAACAAACAAACAAAAACCACGTAACAAAACTCAAGTTTTAACCAGTTACACTAGATGCTTACTGAACAGAAAACGAGAGGTAAGTAAGGAGAAAATGGCGATGGAGAAGGAAAAGGACAACACAGAAAAGCAACCAGAGAGAAACAGTGTCTCTTTTTCCCACCAGGCTAGGGGAGATGGCAGTCCTACTCAAGGGTCAGCTCAGTCCCACACATAACAAGAAAGGTCACGGATTATGTAACTTTTACCAATGTCACCATAAATGAAGAATGACCTAATATTGATTCAACTCTGGGCACCGCATACATTTTCTTCCTTTCTCTAGCCAACTTCAGCATTACAAAACTCTGAATTTACTAATCCAGGTTTAATATCCTAACACCATTGGTAACTGATTAACAACCATTCTGTTAGAGATAGCCCAAACAGGAAAGGCTTGCAAGGGGCAACCAGAATAATTCTGTATCAAGATTTGTAATTTACTAAGGAAGCATTGGTGCACAACACTGCAGACAGAGCATGCATGTAATCCAACCTTTACCAGATACATAGCCATTTTTCCTCTTTTTTACTTGTTTATCTACCCCGCATCTCTTGTTTCTCTGTGTGCGTTTCTTTTAAAAAAAGAAGATACCCTGAACACTTAAACGACAAAGCTTTCACCATTGTTAGCCCAACTCTACTATCTCATTTGCCATCACAAAAATCTCCCAATCTGACAGTTAGCATCACGGTCCTTTTAAAATATATTATACCGTAAGAGTAACCTCGTGGCAAAATAACACTGAAGCTCTATCATTAGTTCATGTATGTACCAATGTTAGAAGAGGGAAAACCTAGGCTTGGAACTATAAGCGAGCAGCATCTTTAATCTGAACACTTCATTAGACACCGGGGCTGAATATGACACGTTCATGGTTGCATTTCTTTCACAAGTTTCACAGTTTTGTAACCCATCATTGTTTATATTTCTTCCTGTTTCAGTAAATAAGCTTAACTCTACAACTTGCTGTATAGAGACTCAAAAATAAACATGAATGATAGCTGAAAGTCAGCAGATGCTGTATACACTGAAGTACTTTTCCAGATTTCAGGAAGACAGTTCTTTAATGTCAAGAAAATATCCTAATTATGGAGTCCATTCTTCTCATTGACTCTTAACTAAAAGACCTTGATAGTCTGGATATAAGAGAAGTTCACAAGTCTGGGGTTTGGTTTTGGTTTGTTGGTTTTTAAAAAAAAAAAAAAAAAAAAAGAAAAAAAAAGAAAAAATAAAAAAGCAAGGTGTTGCATTCTGGAGTTTCGCATTTGGAAACAATAAGTTACTTTGGCTAAACAATAAGCAAGTTTTCTATTTCTCTAATCCGATGTACCTGTCTAAATTTGTCACAAGTGAAGAAATACACGTTTGTTTCTAGATAGGAAACTAGTAATACACACACAAACAAAGGTCTACTAAGCAAAACTAGATACAATAACTTACTCAAAACAAAACTGAATGCAATGAAACAAAGCTACACAACAAGCATTACTCACTTTGTAGTAATATAGTCTGGAGCCATGTGCATCAGTCTCCACACCAGACGAAATAACACCACCACCCAAATATTTTTTTTACGTCCTCATTTAAAAAATAAACATACAATGTCACTTCAAATTAATTCAAAGGAGTTACTCCCAAGTAAATTTAAATTCCATCTGAATACCACCATAAAATGCAATAATGGTACTTTGTAAACTGAGTATACCATGTCTAATAGGAACATAAATATATCTGCCTGTGCTGATAAGCCCACAAGTTTATACTGCTAACAAAATAAACATGTGGCTATGATCTTAATTAGAAAAGCTAAAGAAGTCATGTTGTGCTAATTATCTAATTTCTGATCACTGAGCTATTCTAAATGATGATGCCAAAAAATAGCACTTATACCTAACCTTTCCATTCCTACACTTATTCCTTCATACAGCAGCCAAGAAGCAATTATTAGTGCATTTCTCAGAGAAAAATTCAGAAGAGTGAATTTTGAAATCTGCCGTCTTTCCACAGCTGAAACAGAAACAAAGGGGTCCAAACCTTCCAAAGTACAAATACTCTCTTTCAGGGGTTCAAAGAAATGATGGAGTGGAAAATAATTAAGTTTGGCCAAACATATGATATCGAAAGTAACATATTTATATAAAATTCTATTCCATGTTGACAAATCTACACAAAAAGGGGGCTAGGAAAAATGTTAGAAATCAAGGTGTCCCCTTTCAAAATGGCAAAATAATTATTTGCAAAAGTTTTCAGCGTGCAATTTAAAACAACGGCATTAAGGGGAAAAGAGCTAAAGCTGTTCTTTTCACTTATGCTTCTTGTTTTTCCTTTAAAAACAAAACAAACCCCCAAACAAACAAAAAAAAATGAAAAAAAAAACACAAAGAAACCAACAAAAAAAGTCAGGCCACATGCCCTTCACAATGGAATTGCAAATTATGATACAGAGTTTAATAGTGCTCAAACTGGATTTATAGTACAAAATAAAAACCTATGTATTCTGAGAGATAATCTGAATCTATTATGGGACTTAATCACTATTGTAGTGATTGTAGCACCATATGTATCTGGTATTGCATTCTGGGAACTTGTACAGGTGAAAATTATTACAACTCACTGATCAACAGAATATAATAATCCAAGTTACACAGCATGAAGTTGTGCAAAATATGCAAGGAGCATTCTGTTAACAGTCACCTCCTTCTCACTTTAACTTTTACAATAGTACGTAACGGCACGCATGTCCTAGCTTTCAGAAACAAAAGATAAAAAACCCCCCAATTTGACTTCTGCATCTGGCCAAACCAGCTGCGTCCTATGAAGGATAGGACTGCCTGAAATACGAAAGCAGCGCTAAGGACTTCTACTTCTATTACACCGTGGTTTTCTAGAGGTTTACCGTTAAAATAACCTTGCCGCGAAACACTCGGCAGGAAGGGCTGAACTCCTGCCCCCGCGGTGCGCCCCCGGGCCGGGGAGCCGGGCAGGCGGAGCCG
>KL264382.1:50143-62601 GCA_000699545.1 Podiceps cristatus | reverse complement strand
TTTAATGAAAACAGAGCCTTGACAGCAACAACGTGGCTCCTGCTCTAGTAAAAAATATCAGCTGGGGCAGTGCGAGATTTCTAGCCATGACTTCCTGTTGCTGCGCGCCGCGCCGGGCAGGTCTGCCGCAAGTTCAGAGGGCTGATCAGCTATTTAAATGAGCTCATTTAAATGAGGAGAAGTTGTACTACACTGGGTTTCCTGCTTAACCAAACCCCACTTTGTGTCTCTAACTTACTGTGTCAATTCATATGACATGCGAGGCGAGTGGGTCAAAGGGCAGGCTCCGCTGTTGACTCATTTCTTGCTAGGTAGGTTACGGTTAGTCAGACGGCAACTTTTACTTTAGCAAAAGATGGTGTTTGCAAAATAGAGAAATGTTTTTATGCTGCTGGCTTTCAGATGGTATTTTGTAGCTTTTTTTTTTTTTTTTTTTCCCTCCCCCAGGTGAAAAAGAGCTACAGTTTTAGAAGTTTTGCTGTCAAATCAGTTTTCTCAAATTCAGAGAGGCTCCCATGGAGTCTCTTAGCTCTGTGTTAGATCTTGGAGAGGTTACTGCAGATGGGGTGGTGTGCGTCTGGAGTACTTTTTGTTATGCCACATAAATACGGCTCACAAACCATTAGACACCTGACTTTCTCACAGGAGTGGTTTCTTTGGCTTCTCTTCCCTCTTATTTCCAGCCGTCACTGTTTGCCTCTCCCTGTTTTCCAAGGTCCTGTCTTGCTGCCTATTATATTTAAAAACAAACAAAAAACCCAACCCACTGAAGTGCTGCAACACTTCTGGTTTCTGACAAACAAGAACAGCGCACTCGAAAACATTGTCTGAATAGCACAGACTAGTTTCAGCTAGTTTTAAAATTCAGTTTAAAAGGGATGAGCTGCTTTGCAGAGCCCTCGTGTTGTCTCTGTGGGATCTTTGTTCCAAGAAGTGCTCCTCATGGCTCCAGGAGCCCATTGTGCAAGGCACGTTCACAAGCATGACAGCACTTTCCGTGGAGCTATGACAAATACAAAGCAGTTTGCTCGGAATCATTTTAAAGCAAAGTTGACATACTTTCTACGTGAATTAAGAACCTGTTTACATAATTTGGAGTTTTATCTTGTGTTGGCTATTTAAATATTGTCCTATTGTTCCTGTTCTATGACTGAATAATTTATGTAGCTAACCATCACAGGAAAAAAAATGGTGTGTCAGTCTGGTGTTTGTTGGTTACATAAATAAGCAATTGGGAGAATGAAGACAGTACTAAGTAAGTTACTGAAGTATCTACGCCAGACAGATTGCAGATTGATCATACTGCTGGGGGTGCTTGCAAATCTGAAATACGCATTGAAGTCTGGACAATTTACACTGAATTTAAGGATGTTGGAGCTATTCAGAAGTAGGGGAAGAAAAGAACAAGTTACTGTGTCGGCTTTGGCGAAAGTTTGAAAGTGTGGGGGAAAGTGTGTCCATCCTCCTTTCCCCCAAGTATTAAGTAAAACTTGCACACCCCCTTCTTCTTTCCTTTTTTCTGTGGTAGGGTTGTTTTGTTGTTATTGGTGGGTTTTGGGTTGTTGTTTGCTTTTGGTTTTTTTTGAAATGACATTAATTCCTTCTATTTTTTTTTTTTACTTACCGGTATAACTATGGCTTTATACTTTCATGTACCCACTTTTTGTATTTTAGGGCTGACTTTGTTTCCTTAAACAGAATGTTTGAGTTACGGGTGATAGCCCACATAAAAATTTTACTTTTGACATTTAACTTTTTTTACTTTGTTTTAGTTTTGATGTTATGAATGAGCAAGTTTCTTACCCTTCCTCCACCCCCCAATCTAAGTTCAAAACACAGATTAAGGGCTTGTTTTCCTTCTATATGCTTTTGAAAGCCAGTATATTTTCACTTGAAATTAGTAGTACATTGTATTAGTTGAAAATGGGTGGTATCTGATTTGGATTTATATCTAGTTTGTAAGATTTCTAAAATTTCTGGTGAGCTTTAGCTGGTGAGTATTTAAAGCATGATTTTCATTGAATTTTACAGTACTATGTTTCCTCAGTGACTTGTATATGCTACCAAAAGGAGTAGAACTAACTATTGAATACTTGTTTGTTTGTTTAAATTTTATTTACATACCGTAGCTTCATGTTTCTGCTAGTGTGGTGTATATATACAAAGGGATAATCAGATTTTGAAATCTGTTCCTTTGTGTTGAAGAAGTATGCTGTTAACTTGTAAATCTGGAGCCTTCTTAGTAAGTGTAGCACAGAACACATATTTCAACAGATTAAAACACAAAACAAACAAACCAACCTACCCAAACATCAAATGATTTGGTTCTTTGATACAGAAGTGCAATTAAATTACAGAAGCCTGTCTCCTGATAAACTGGTGGATTCTTACATGACTTAGGCACCTGGTTCTTTCCTTTTCCTGCACCTTCTTGGTTTTCTTTCCTAGGTGAAAATTCACTGGAGGGGTGGGGGCAGACACATATTTTTTTTTTCCCTTTCTTATTTTCTTGTTTCATTACTTTCTATTAATAGATCTGGAATGAGCTATTAATTTATAAAAATCTACAAGCTACCTCTTTCAGGAGGGAAGCATCAGCATGTTAAGAAGTGATTAAATAACCCACTGCTTGAGTTCGGTTGCTTATTGACCTTTTGCCCAGCCACTGGATAGTTATCTTTGAAGAAAAGTGTTGAATGCATACCATCGCAAGCAAATTTGGACAATATTGGCATTAGATAGAAGCTATCTGATAACATGCAGCAGATAAAAGGTTGCCAGGGGAACAAGAAAATGAGGGTTTGTGGAGATTTCCCCTAGGAACAGATCATTGGTGCTACTTTTTGTTCAGCTGACAGAAAAGCTACAGCTAGACAAGTTAACACTACAGGACAAATCTTCTGTATAGGACGCTGTACCATGATTCATAGTAAAAAGGCAGTTAATGTAATAAAAAGTGCCTAAACCATAGAATGCTGGAGCCAAGTAGTTCATGGATTTAGGAGGCTGATTGTTTTTGTCTTCTTATAATTGTAGGTGTAGTTGCAATATCGGGCAGTGAAACAGAAGATGATGACACTATGGATGTCCCACTGGATCTTTCCTCATCTGCTGGCTCAGGCAAACGGAGGAGACGTGGCAACCTGCCCAAGGAATCCGTGCAGATTCTTCGCAACTGGCTATATGAGCACCGATACAATGCTTATCCTTCAGAGCAAGAAAAAGCGCTGTTATCCCGACAAACACACCTTTCCACACTACAGGTATTAAAAAAAGTAGTCTTGCTTCAAAAGGAGCTGTTTTCTTCTTCATTTACCCGTGGTCTAGTCACTGATACAAATGTTTACGCTGCTTTTTTATTTTTACTCACTCTTCTTCTGATGGCACTTGCAAGGAGAAATACAAATGAGTTGTGGTTTATGATGATCTTTGGGAATAAAATTACTTCTCTGGGAGAACAGACAGTCATGAATTTGAGCGTGCGTGATAATTTTTGCAGAATCGGGGCCCAAAAGACATAAAGTGTCTATATAACATAGTTTATTGTGAGAATAAGGTAGTCATTTGTCAGCAGACTTTTTATGGTGATAGATGTGCAGCTTAACATAGAGCTCTTCACTTCTAAAATGGCAACTTGAGGCTCGTTCCTGTAGAATGTGCATGTATATAATTATGTGTATGATCACTTCCATTAAGATCCAGGGGAACAACCTGTGTGGGATCGAGCTGCTCAAGTGCATTAGTATAGGTATGATCAGGCTTTTGTGTGGTTAGTTTGGATTCTCATCCCGGGATACTGCCAGCAGCTGCAGAGTCCCTTGGATGCGTCAGTCTCATTCTGTGTGATCATCTACAGTGGGGAATAGCTGTTGCCAGCTGCCACTTTCTACCTCCTTGTGAGATGGCTGCATGAGAACTTGGGTAAACCCTGGTTTAGTTTTGAGAGGCACTAAATATAGAGCGCTCCTGTTGACTTCTGGGCTTTATTTTTCCAGATTAATTAATTAGTACAAATTCCATAATTGGCTAGAAAGTAAAATTTCCTTAATGTAACATCGTAAAGAAAAAAACCTCCTTTATGTAGTAAACAGAAAAAAAAGACGTTAAACTATAAACTATCCTGTATCACCCAGGAAACCGGTTTGATATTTAAACAAGGACAAACTTAAATGAGGTAATTCATGTTATGTCTGTCGACACAGTCAGTTGAACAAGGAAAATCAGTAACTGTTTGTGGGAGGAGTGGCTCCCTTCAGAGAGAAAAGGTTTTCCTGTTGTTAATTAACCTAAGCGTAGGGAACAATAGCTAATAGGTTAATGTGTGTGCACAGAGTTAAAAGCTAAACTCCTCCGATCAGGTTAGCAGTCTTCAGATGTCTCAGGGCTTTCTGTAACAGGAGTGGGGAGCCGGGACAAGGGAATGGCCTTTGCCAGGCATGTCAGAACTTGTCAGTAGGTCTCTCTTTTGTTCTGCAGTTAAGGAAACTGCTTGGAGGGATTCATTAATCTCACCCAACGACTCTAATGGCACATAGTTGGAAGTGAATGAAGGTAGAAATTAAGATGTCATTATATCCCCAGGTCTGCAACTGGTTTATCAATGCACGCCGCAGGCTTTTACCTGACATGCTGAGGAAGGATGGCAAAGACCCAAATCAGTTCACTATCTCACGGCGAGGGACCAAGCTTCCCGAGGGCGGCCTGGTGGAGTCTTCCATCAGCACAAAGAACTACCTTCCCCTGCTGGAGGAGACCGCCTTCCTTCCCGCGGCCGCACCGCTCGGCAAGACTCTGCCCTCTTCCAAGCCGCCTTCCCCGGGGTCGGTCCTGGCTCGGCCGTCGGTGATTTGCCACACAACTGTGACTGCGTTGAAAGACGCCCCTTTCCACTTTTGCCAGCCAGCTGATGTAGGACAGACCACGGACCTGCAGCAGCCCCCCACCAACAGCTTCACAGACAACTCCCTCTCCTACCACGAGGACGCATCTAAACTGGGACCTGGTGCAAATGCACAAAGCGGGCTTTTTAACACTCCTCCTCCAACCCCACCAGACCTTAACCAGGATTTTAGTGGATTTCAGCTACTGGTGGATGTTGCACTCAAAAGGGCGGCAGAGATGGAGTTGCAGGCAAAACTTATGGCCTAAATCCCCTTCCTTCTCCTTCCCAGATTTGTTTTTCCAGGCAGGGATCTAGCAGCTGTGTGGTTGTTGCCACCCACACAATATCAAAAGACTTCACTGCATTTTTTTTTTTTTTTTTTTATTATTAATCTTATTTGCACAAGGGATTGCTGAAATGAAGCTTCCTGTCACTGAGATGGTCTTCAGTGGAATATGGTCATTCCAAGAATTATAAACTTAAAGCTACTGTAGAACGAAAGGATTGTCTTTGGTGGTTGTTTTTTTTTTTTTTTTTCTTTTTTTAAAAAAATGTTTTCTTTGTAGGTTTTTCATAATGTGAGATGGTTCCCAAGATCATGTGATTCGTTTTTGTTTCTTTCAGACTGTGCAATATCTAGTAATGATACAGAGTCTTCTTATCATTCCCATGCGGAACAGAATATACCGACACGCTGTCTAAAATAAATTTTCAATTTTTTTAACAGTACAAACTTTGGATGATTATGCTTTTTTTCCCATAATGTAATAAAATATTTTCTTTAAAAATGGATGTGTACAGAGTATTTTGTTAAATACGAGCTTGCAGAAAACACAGCTTTAGTCTTGAAATAAATGGAAGTGAGAAATATTTTTGAGCTCATACTGGCTGTGTTTGGTTTAGAGAGCTATACTAGCAGTTGTTGTTAACCAGATGTTTGAAGGAATGCTGAAAAGTGGGCCAGAAGTACCTGATTGTATTCTGCTATGTTGAAATTTTTTAAGGGGGCCAAAGAGAGCTATGTAGGCAACTCATTACATTTCAAGGGGATGTCTTGGGCCCCTTGAAGAATTCCTGCTTTTGGCTCCTAGAAACACCATAGAGCTGGGACATGTGGCAAGTTCTGAAGATGAAATGAGGAGGCCGTAAGAGGGGTTGGGGCGAGTGTTCATTGCAGGTCTTTGTGATACAGCTCCTAGACATCACCGGTGACAAATTTTGAGGGGCAAGGAAAAGGCTTCCTGCTCTTACTCTTCTTGGACTAGCAGTGACAAGGTTTTGACTCATTAATTCTAGTAGACTGAAATAAAGAGACTGTATTGGGTTGAAATCTTGAGTTCTGGGAGCCAGGTCTTGGTAAGATGCTAAAACAAGTGGTTGACTGAAATTTAGAAGAGAACTCTGATGTGTTGGGGTATATTCTGCCCAACAGAATCTGTTACCTTTCCAAAAAGGACTTTGTTATCAAAATGACTTCTTACTGAAAAAATGTGAAGACTTGTAGCTCACATTTCAACTTGCTTGAATGTCAGTCACCCACCCTTATCCTTCCAACAGCAGTGAAATAGGAGAACTCTAGGGGAAAAAGTCTGTTCCAGCTAATCCTTAAAAACAAACCAGTTGTCTGTTTGGGGGGCTGGGGGAGGGCTTTGTGGAGCAGGAGAGCTGACGGGAATTTAAGGATATCATCGTGAGTAGAAGACTGCAATGTTCAGACTGTAATGTGTACATGTTTTGTTTTGCTGTGGCCTTTATAATTTATTTTTTTTAGTGTCAGAAATACCCTTTATTTGTTTTCTGGAGTGCTCTCTATAGTTCTACTACTGCCTTTAACCTTCAAATTTAAAATCGGTGATTATATTAAAAAAAAGGCAAATAGTAAACACTGGGTGACTCATGTCTGCATCAGCCTCAGTAA
This sequence comes from Podiceps cristatus, assembly GCA_000699545.1. Lineage (NCBI taxonomy): Eukaryota > Metazoa > Chordata > Aves > Podicipediformes > Podicipedidae > Podiceps > Podiceps cristatus. The sequence goes on along the minus strand of KL264382.1, from coordinate 55,801 downwards.
CACAGAGTCATCCTAATATACTGTATGGACATAGAATTACTTTAAAGTACTTTCTATTGAAATAAAGCTAGGAAAAAAAAATTAACATAGAGATGGCTGTATACTTTGTCTTCAGGGAATAGTACGTGTGTCCTGAAAGAGCCTTGTGTCTTGTCTCTTTGGACACATTGTACTTTATACTTCTAGGCTGTTTTTTCTGGGGTACCTATTTATCTTTTTTTCAGTTGTTTGGGTTTTTTTAAGGGCTAATTATAAAATGGCAGTACACTTTTGTGTAACTGTGAGGTCAATATTGAGGGACAAGCTGGTCAGTAAATACTCTTTTGCAGCATAGATCCTTGTTCTCAAAGGGTGCCAAGACACCTAGAGAGGAGTGTCATCTTTGGTAAAGGTTTGGAAGATGCTTCCTTGTCCCGCATGCAAGGAACCTTATTGCAACACTCCTTACCATACCTCAGGCACTGACAAAGGACAAAAAAGTTCTCATGCAAATATGTTTGCATTGTTTGATTTGAGCTGTTCAACTTTTTTTTTTTTTTCTCTCTCTCCAAAGCAAGTTGCTGATGTGCTGTAGCATAGAGAAAAAGTGGGGGACTCAGATCATTAAAGGGTGTTCTCAGACATCTTTACTCTTCATTACTCTGCCCTTTAAAATAAAAAAAAATGTCAGCAGGTTTAGAGAGAAAAAAAAAAAAAAAGCTTTGCTTGCTGAGCTGACCAGTTCTGTAATTCCACTAGAACAGCTGCAGTAATGAAAATGAAAATAGGATGAGGAAGAAAGCTGTTGCCATTCAGGTTAACAGTTTTCATTGAAAGTAAAAGCCTGTGGTCTCTGTGCTGTTTTCATTTACCATTATGCCACACAAAATGGCATTAGTGTAACTGAGCACCAAAGTCCTGCCTGTCTGATGAGCACTGCATTTCCATTTTGCTGACTGACTTACCCTGGGGACTTCACTTGTGACCAGTTTTGCTTGAGGCCAACTTCTTTTTTTTAATTTTTTTTTTTATTATTACTTGTGTTAAGGTTATCACCTAGAAGTTCAGCTGCCATCTTAAGACAAACCCCTTTGGCCGAGTAGCACCTGGCATACCATGTAAAAGCTTTTCCCTACCCTCAGGTGTTATTTAACTTGGAGGAAGAAAATTGACTCATATTGAGTACCTACTAAAATAATATCAAAAGGGAGTTTCTGCTTTCCTGTTAGTCTACCACTGATAGTTTTGGTGCTGACTATTGAAGTTTGCCTGGACCTATTCTTTCAGAGCAGAAACTTGAAGTAACTCCAGGAAAAAATGTAAAAAGTAGGTAGATGTAGGGCATCAGGTGGAGCTAGGATCCAGAACTGAGCAGGAGTCATGAGGCTTCATGTGCCAACTGCTCATCCCTGGTAGAACAAAGGGAAAGTTTATTTCTGGAAACTTGTTTTATCATGGAATAAGGAAAAAAGAAAAAAGGCAGTAGAAAGAAACAATGAGACCATGCAGGCGGTTTTGCTGTTCGTGCTGCAGCAATGAACCTCATTGCAAAGCAGCTGTATCAAAACCCGACCCCTGACCAAAAGCGCACCCTTGGGTTGACTCTGAAGATGAAGGGGAGGCATTGCTGAGTGTTGCTAGAGACCGCGCGGCCAGCCAGAGCGTCAGTGAGCTAAGAGGTATGACAAATCTATGCCAGGGAAAACAGCTCACACGCAGACTTCATCAACCTTGTTTTCATGGCTTTTGTGTCTTGTAAACAACTTGTGGCAGCTGCATGTGATAAATCTCTGCGGAGAGCGAAAATAATTACAACAGGGAGGGAATCTTGAGACTGGCGTCGCCGCCTCTTTGCAGGGGCGGGGGGAGTGTCTCGCTGCCTGTTCTTGGGGGGGCTTGTGGTATCCCACACATCTCCTGGCTTCTGCCATGAGGTCAATGTACACGTCTATAAAACCGTTGAAGCTGTAACAGCTGGCCTCGTGCTGTGGGGGAGGGAAGGGGCACAGGGAGAGCACGAAGCTGGGATAACTCGTTTCGGGAGGGCGGCGAGCTCCGGGGCAGTGCTGGCTCCACGGCCAGAGGGATGCTGCTGCCCAGGCAGAGGGGTGCAGGCAATAACCTCCCTGGAAAAGGGGTGGCAGGAGAAAGTAAGTAGAAACCTGGGAGAGAGGATGGGGGAGGGGGGGAATGAGCATGGTTTTCCCCTTGGAGAGGAAAGGCTGCAGGCAGAAGCCCGGCCAGCAGAAGGTGCGGTGCAGCTGGAAGCCCAGGTGCACCATGACCCTGTTAAGTGTCACTTTTGTACCTGTGGTATTTAGGCCATTTGCAGTTAACTGTGTGCTGCCTGCCAAACTCTTTTCTTTCGTCATTTTTCTTACAGCACTTCATGCAGTTTTCTTTTTAATGCTTAAAACCTATTTCTGGAGTAGTTCATAGTTCTTTTAAAGCTCATTTGGGTTTTCTTTTTTTCTTCCTCTTCTTGGCATCTTGCGGTTGTCAACTTCCCTCCTGGCTTTTGCCAAACAGGGATTACTGGCACAAATACAGGGCATGTTCACTTTTCAGGACATTACTTGTTTTAAGTCTCTTGTTCACCAGTTGCTGGAGTCGTTAAATCTCTATCCTGTTCCGCTGATTCAGCAGGCTCTTCTCCCTGAGTTCCAGTGTTCAGACTGAAGGAGAAGAGATTAGATTAGCCACTCTCTCTAGCAAAATGTCACTTAAAGCTGTTGCTGTTCCAGATGTAATAATTGCATCCATGTGTGCTGTATGCAGTTCAGTATCTATTCCGGTCCCTATCCCCACAATGAGCGCCCGGAGTTCTGCACACGCTGAAAATCACATAAAGTGATGCTAGCTATACTACAAAGTCAAAACTCAGACTGCTTTCTCTGTCTAAATTTTGCATGCATTCCTGTTGACAGCTTAAAGCCATGGCATTTAGCCATTTTGCCCATCTTTCCCTTTGAAACTGATTTTACTTGCCTTAAAACTCCCTTTTCTTTCTGAAGCTTTCTAACACCTTCAGCTCTGAGGCGTCGGGTCTGGGACTAAAACTGGCAAGCATCCCAAGTCTTGCTACACAGGCTTGCAGACTAGGGTAGCTTCCAACAACAGATAAACTGCACAGCCCTTTGTAGCAGCGCAGTGCTGCTTGGCTGCGTAACATGAATCACCGTTCCTGAAGCTGATGCAGACATGAATAAGTCACATCTGCCTCCCAGCTAATCCCAGTTCCCCTGGATAGCAGGTTTTCTGCCAAATTTCCTGTGCTTCCGCTGGCAAACAAAGTGTTGATCTTTCAGCTGCTTATGCTAATGCATAGTAAACCTGTAAAGATGCCCGCAGGTAGCAGTGCTTTGAATTAGTGACTTAGCTGGGGGGCAGGTGGCTGCTTGTGAGGAGGGGCTGGCTGAGTGCAGCTGACAACTGTCTCACCCTGTTCATTCTTGGACAACAACTCTGGGACCACAGAGCGGGGCTGTGGCTGCTTTCTCTAATTGCAGCCTAGCCAGTACCTGCCCTGGGCAATGAGTCCTGTCTGTAGGTGCATAACAACGTGACCCTCTGGCAGCAAAGAACCCTTGTCTGGGCATATATAAACCTTGCACGTGGTTTTTGTTGGCATCAAATCATTCAGCTGACGATGAAGAGGATCAGCCTGACTGCGGAGAAAGCAGGTCAATCCCAGTGCTGTGAATTTTGTGGTAGGTATCTGTGTTTGTGTGGCTTCTCTGGGTCTCTCCCTTTCTGCGTCATTGCCACGCTGCTGGGGAAATACTACCCTGGCAAGTGTTCCTGGAGCTCCTCCATCCGTGACACTTCACAGGCTGGCAGGGCTCAGCTTCTTTTTGAGAATATTCATTTTTATCAGTAGTAAGGAAATAATTCCCAGTTGTGAGGCCTCTATGTTTTACCAGTATAATATTCAGTAACTATACAGAAAATATTTGGTCCCGCGCCTGAAGTCCCTACAGTTTAATAGCTCTTTGGGAAATTATGTGTCATACACTTCAAGCTTGCTGCTGCTTTCTTCCCTGCAAACAAACACTTAGGGCCAGAGCGGTTTATGTTAGGGATAAACCCTTCAGTTTCTTTAACTGATGTGTCTTCTCTAGTTTTGGCATAAAGCTCATCATTCCTACCTATCTCAACTTTGCCTCTAGTTTCCTGGGTCTGTTGCAGGAGCAAAAATTTTTCTGTTGATTGGTGAAAAGATTTTAGTACTTGGCTGGGGGCTTTCGGCCTTTTTACCTCTCCTTTAGAAGCTGTTGATGGAAAAGATGTTCTGAATTGTAATTTACCACCAGCTTATAGATTTTACCAGGACACTATATCTGTATGTACACGTGTGTATATATTTTCTAGTAAGGATGCCATATATATATGGTCCTGATATTTTTTTATAGATATAAAAACCAAAAAATCACTTGACCAATTGTGGGGAGAACGTGATGTCCTCCAGCTTGGTTTTATGAATTTGTGTAGATTGTCTTGGAAATTGTTCTGGATAGCAGACGCATAACTGATGGTAAGGATCACAACCGTTTTGTAATTTTCCTGAGAAAGCTTTCAGCTGTTTTGCCAGAGCCTGTAATTTCACTTCCTTTTCTAGCCTGCAATGTTTTGATCGCCTGACCTTGTGACAAAAGTCTTACTTTGTTTTCTTCTATCCTTCTGGTCTCATTCCTTGTTTGAACTCTCTCCCTCTACCATCTCTCTCCCTGTTCGACTTGAGAGTGCTTACATAGTATCCTACATAGTCCGTTTAACTAGGTTAGTGATTATTTCAGCTAGTTTTGTAGTGGTTTGAAAGTCATCTGATCCTTGCTACCCTGCTAAACTAACCACAACAGCAAATCTTGCTCCAATGCAAACAAATCAACTTCTGTTCATGAGAGAAAGCACATCTTCTCTGTGTAGATAGCTCAGCTTTTTTTTCTAACTTCTGCTTTCTGTGCTGTGACAGGGGTAAGACAAAGAGAGAAGCAATTAGTAATAAAATCCATCGGGCACTTTTAAAAATGGAGGGATTGATTTCAGTGGAGTTCCTGGTTTCAGCACACAGTCCTGCCTCTACTGCAAGGGGCCTTCCCCAGCTGGATGTCCCACCAGGTGAGGTGTGAAGCAGACATTCCTCTGCCAACCTTGACTAAAGGTTAGTTCAGGTTATTGTATTAAACGCTACTTAGGCAGTTGCTGCTGTAACTCATTCTTCATGTTAAATTCAGCTGGCTTGTGTTCAGCCAAGGTATTTCCAGTGATGTGCTGCCAACTTTCTCCAAGGGCTTCCTCAGAAGTCTTTCTTCTTTAGCCGGTGATACATGGAAAAAAACTCCTGTAAATATCTCCTTTTAGTTGATAGATTTACATCTGCAAAGCACATACCATCTGTTGTAAAGCTACCAGTCCCTCTACCTCCCTTCCTCTACCAAACCAGGTCTCCTTGACCCCCTGCTCCCCCCATCCTGCCATGAGCAGCTTCAGCCAACTTCATCTCCTTGCCTGCTGGGACTTGCCAGCTGCCCTGGCCCCGGAGACTGTTCCTAAGGTTCTGGAGACTATGCATGGCTGCTCAGATGCAGAAGACCTCCTTCATTGCCTGGTCGGTAAAATAATAGATGTACTCTGGGTCTTTGAGAGACATTTAGTCTAATTTCTTGTCTACTGCATCTG